>CATIWJ010276392.1:0-30452 GCA_949640765.1 Croton laevigatus | reverse complement strand
AATTATATATATTACTACCTCTGTTTTTTTCATTTCTTTACATTCACTATTTCACCAATACCAATACAAACTTACTTTTCACCAATAACAATACAGAAATAATAATAAACAATTACTAACCCTTTAAAAAATTTACTTTTTTACCAATACCAATAAAAAATAATAATAAACAATTACAAAACTTACTATAAATAGAAATATAAACAACTCAAAAAAACACCCAAAAACGGAAATGTAAACATCTCATAAAAACGGAGGTAGTATATGTTATAAGTAGATAGATTGAAATTGTGTTTTCTTTAGAACTTTGCACAAATAAATGTGCATTTGTACTTTTATTTCTCACTTGTATTAGAAAATTAGTCCAAAATCAAAATAAGTATTATGTTGTTAATTATTTATTACTGTTGTTAATTATTTATTACTACATCCGTATTTTTTATTTTTTTACATTTTAGTATTTTGGTGTGTTTTTCAATTATTTACATTTTTATTTATAGTAAGTTTTGTAATTGTTTATTATTATTTTTTTATTGGTATTTGTAAAAAAATAATTTTTTTAAAGAATTAGTAATTATTTATTATTATTTCTACTCTGGTATTGGTGAAAAGCTAATTTTATTAGTATTAATGAAATAATAAATGTAAAAAAATGATAAATACTATTGTTTTGTAATATGACAATGGTAAATTTAGGGGTCATTTGGTACTATTTTATGTTTTATGTTTTTGAACATTAAACTTTTTTTATTTTTTGCCATTTATGTTTTAAGAAATCCATTTTCACAAAATACTATTATAACTCTTTATTCATTTTGTAATTTATCTATTAAGCTCAAATGACCCACTCAATTGATAGTATTAAGATTTAAATTTAAAATTTAATTAAAAAAAAAGGAGGACATGCATGCCTTCACTGAAAAACCAGCCATAGAATTTGCCAAAGTCACTATAGTAGCATGAAGAGCTACTCTATAGTTCTATTTGTTATACAAGTGCAATAATTAATGATGATCTATATGTGTTTCCAACCCATAAAAGATAATAACCTTACACTTTGAGTAAAATGACAAAAGTAAAATGTACTTATGTAAAATCGATTCATCATACAACTCACATACATGATAAAATAAACTCACATCCACATGTTTTATTCTCAAATTCAAATTACATGGCAACACATCTATTCTCTACCAACAGCCAAAAAAAAAAAAAAAAATCTGAACTTTCTTTACAGGCTGAACCTTCCAAATATGTTCTCATGAAAAATTATTATTTCGTAATTTATTATACATTCCTGCCATAGCCATTCACTAACCCTTTTTAACACTATACATGCGTTTCTGATTTAAGGTCCCTTTGGAGCTGAGACATCAAATTTTTACGTTTCGTCAAAAACCCTCATAAGCATAACTTAATTCTTAATACAGATGCTAACCTTATTCTTCTAAACATTCTCAGATAATTTAAACCTACTCATAAACTCTCCTATCTTCCTATTTATTATAAATATGTTGTCATCATCAATGTAAACATATAAATAAACTTTGACAATAAATATGCTTAAAACAAAATAACCAAATTCTATTTAACAAGGATTCCAACCATTCAACTTGAAAAAAAAATATTAGATTGAATAGCTTAAAACAACGCATAAGAGAAGTTTACTTCCAAAACACCAGAATTACTTCTTAATTTTGTTTTCATGATTGAAGTTTACTAGAGAAAAAGTGAAGCATAACTGAAAATATTTGAAAGTTCAAAGTTTTAGATGACATAATCTTATAAGAGCAATAGAACACTTGGAAGAAGCAAGTTAAAAGATTAATCACTAAATAGAATATAAATTGAATCAATTTTGATATGGGTTTTGGCCAAGACATCAATTTTAAAATTTTTACAAAAGAATTCATTGTGTAAGGTTTTCAAATTAAATTGATTATATATTTCGACCTAATTCAAGGTCAATCAAATTTTCAAATTGTGAATTATGATAGATGAAACCACCGAAAATGTATATATATATAATTTTTTAGTCATAATTGAGAGAGAAAATCACTAAAATCGGCCTTGAACCAAACATTTCATGAACCGTGAACTAATCATCAATGAACCTTCCATTTATGATTCAGTTTAAGGCAACTTGGAATCAAACCAGCTGAACCATGGCCACCTCCTACATCACCAAAGCATCATATACTGAATAATTATATAATGGAACAGTGACAGTACGTCATTCGTTAAAGTGATGTAACGGACCAATAACGGATGACGTACCTGATCAATTATATAATTATTCTCATACACTATCATTGCATGAAAGCCTAGTTGCTGTCCAACATTTCATATTAGTCAGTTATTGCCACGTGGAATTCAGGTTTGACTTGTATTATTATTTTATTTACAGTGCTATAAACTTATAATTAGTCCTTAAACTCACTTATATTTACCTCCTAGGTGAAATAAATAGCCGTCTCAACGTGCCACGTGTCCGCCGGTTATTTAATAACTACTCATTGGGGTCTTGCGCTGCTCATTTAATAACGAAGCGAAGATTGCCGCCAAGTAGCGAGTACACGTGCGCTTCGTTGGTCTCCAATCAGACGAATCTATGTCCGTCTTTGAATCGAAGCACAAGTCGGGTAATGTTTTTTTCGTAATTTGAGTAAAAAGGCAAGGGCATTAAACGGATATAAATTTTGTAACAAACCAAATGTGAGCAAGTGTGTCCCCCGCTACAAAGTAAGTGTGATTTAGTTTTTAATATAAATTTTATGGGTATAAATATTTTTTTTTTAAATTAAGCTCTTTTATTGTTGTTATTCAGCATTTTTTTTTATATACATTTACTAAAAATAATTATTCAATTACTAATTAAAATTTATTTTTCAAAAGAATTAAAAATGATTTGAATAATTAATTATACTAAACATGTCTAATACTCTTATTCCACTCAAATTCCAACTACTAAAGTAATTCAAGACACTAGCTTTAAATAAATATTTTTCAAATTGTTCATTAAAAAAATATTCACTACACAATAGTTATATAACTAATTGTATGGACAAAACAAAAAAATTTATATGGTAATTTCTTATTAAATAGTTTACATTACTATGTTTTTGTATGAACAAAAATATTGATATTTTACCATTGAGCTCCTAAGTTATTTGATTGTTTGAGTTCCAGTCCAAACAATTACAATTGCCTTAAAATTATTGCCATTGGAAATAAAAAAAAAATGATATTTTAGTTTGTTTGATTTTTTTTTTAAATATTGCCATTCTTATTTTAATTATAAAAGGGCAATTTTACATTTCATGATTGTGAATTTCAGAATTTTGATTTTTTTTAGTTTTTTTAATTAATACGGTAAATTATTTATACCAAATTTTGAGGGTTGCAATTCATAGAAATCAGCTCTATAAGTTAAATTTCATATAACTATAAATTCAACGATATCAATTATTTTATATTTAATTTATAATATAGAGTTAAATTCTGTGAATTGTGAGCTATTACAATTTATTTGAGGACTCGCAATTTGCAAAAGAAAAAAAAAATCAAAATGGACGAGACAAATAGAATCAGCCTTATAAAAAATGGTTGGTTTGATATTCAATTATTCAGCTAGCGTGGCCATTAGTATTTAGCATACATTTTAATTTGGAAAAAAATAAAATTATAATATGTAATTTTTTTTTTATTTTTTTAATTTTCATTTCGCTTATCGAAGGAGGGCCAGGGAGGACAGGACAGCAATTGCACAGAAAAGAATAAAAAAGGAAAGAGAGAAAGAGGTAGAGGGATAGAGAGAAGAAAGAAATCAATCGAAGCTTCACTTCGCTACGTCAATGGCGGTTAGGGTTTTCTTCTATTGATCCTGAACCTAATATCTCTTCCTGCTTTTCGTATACTCTCTTTATCTCTCTCTCCTTCTCTTAAAACCCTAATTTTTACGTCCTCTTTGCTAATTGTATACTTCAATCAATTTCAACAATTCTTGGGGTTCTTTCTGGTTTCCAATTTGAGTGCGTGTAACGAGTTTTCAGTTAGTTGGATATGGGCGCGCAAGAAAAGTCGCAAGCCAACTCCAATTCCATGCAGGTAAGTGGCGTGTGTAGTTTTGTTTCTTTTTTTGCCCTAGAATTGGATATAGACCATGCTAATTGTTTTGAAGTGTTGGTTCACTTGTAAATTAAGGTTCATTTTTCATTTCTTTTTTCATGGTGTTATCGAATCTACTGTTTAAACTAGTTCTGTTGTTTAAATTAGTTTTCAGCAGCTCTACTAATTCATCTTATGTATACGGTCTGCTGTAACTAAAGATGCTATTATGAGTGCCATTTTAATGTAAGTGTTATATAAAGATGTCAATAGAGCGCATTACGTTCCCTGACGCAATATATGTAATCTGGGCATTTGATTATTGCACGGTGTTTAATAATGGTGCAGGTATCTGTATCCTCTCTTGTTTCTATGGGGAAATAGTAAAAAAAGCTGGGTTTCTATTAGGTTATGAATGGGTGTAGAATTAGTTGCAATAAACTTAATATCTCTCATAGAAACGTTGGAACGTGAGATGGGAAGCCTTTGGGTGCAGCCTTTGGTCGTTTTATTCAGTTTTCTGTTGGTCTTGTAGAATCAATAGTTCCTTTTAATAATGTGGATGTGCGGTGGAATGTCCATGAGTAATCTTTTTACATTTTTCTCTTTTCCCTGATATTTTAGCAATAGTTTATTAATAAATAATAATGGCATGATGAACCCTATGAGCTGCTCACTTGAGCTTGCTTTAATAAAATGCAGAGGGTCAAGGTTTATCGTTTGAATGAAGATGGTAAATGGGATGACCAAGGAACTGGACATGTTACTGTTGACTATTTGGAGGTCTGTTCAATTCTTGATTTGATGTTGTATTTTGCTATTACTACAATAGAGTTTTCATTTTAGCCTAGTTTGGATCCTTTCTTGTGCCGTGGAAAAGAAAAGAAATAAGGAGAAAAGGAGGAGAAGTCATTGCTCTTCAATTGGAGAGAAATGATTTTGAAAGAATTGAGGGGAAATTCAGTTATAATCTCACCTCTTTTCTTTTCTTTTTTCCTCTCTTGTTGTTATCCAAAAAATGGAATGGTGGAAATACAGTTTCCATTCTTTTCCTTTCCATTGATCCAAACAAAGGCGTAATTCAATTAAAGATTTGTGTAAAGTAATGTCCTTAGAATATGGTTCATGAAAATATGCCCTGTATTTTGGTTGAATGTGAATTTTATGAAGCAGAGGTCAGAAGAATTGGGCTTGTTTGTTATTGATGAAGAAGATAACGAAACGTTACTCTTGCATCGCATCACACCGGATGATATTTACAGAAAGCAAGAAGGTAAGTTAGTTTTCCTCAAACAGCTTGTTGCAATAGCATCAAATAATGGATTGCTTGACCGTAAGTCAAGTTCTCTTGATTTGTGGAGTTCGAGTAGTGATAGCTCCATTTATATTCTCAGATACAATAATCTCATGGAGAGATCCAGAATTTTCCACGGAATTAGCGCTAAGCTTTCAAGAGACAACTGGGTGCTCCTATATATGGTAACAATTTTTATTTGCATTTACTTTTGTTTTCCTTGATATTTATCTCAGGATCATGTGATGTTGAACTCTTGTTTTTATTCAGGGATAATATCTGTAATGTGCAAAGGAGTATGCAGTTCAGTACACTTAACAGTAAGTACTGGTATTCATTTTAAAACCATCAGTTTTTTTTTTTTTTTTCCATTTTTTCATTTTGGTGAATATTATTTGAACGGTGAACAAGATACTTGACCACATATATTTGAAACATTTATTGCTTTAGATTGGATCACTCTTTTTTATTCAATTTCAAATTGTTCAGATTCCAATTATTTTTTGTTTCTTCTTTTTATTTGTAATCTGTGTTTCTTAATGAACGTAATAAAGTGTAATAATTATAGTTGGATCTGGACAAGTTAGCAAACTCCTGGAATTGAATTGTATTAGTCAATTAGGTTGTAATTCTTCTTCTTGACTTCTTGCCTAGTCTTAGCTAATTTAAGGCATATGAAGTTCTTGCCTTCTATGCAATGAACTCCTGCATGTGAATAGTGATGAGGGAAATTGTTTGTGCATCTTATCTTATGATAATTTGGCTCCAACCTAACTGTAATATCTGAGTTTACACTAGATTCTGATTGACTTCTGTTAGGTTTGCCTTTACAATCTTTAGACATTTATTTTGCACTAGAAGAAGGTAAGGATTTCGGCCAACATGGATGTGTCACGAGCTTGTATTTGTAAACTCCTTACATGATTAAACTTTATACTTGTACTGTCACATCCACTGTTACAATATATGCTTGCATTCCTGTTTATTTGTGTTGCTATTGATATAGACTTCTATAGGGATTGAGAACCCATGGTTAAGTTTACCTGGCAATTTAAATTCCCTGCAAAAAGGCACTTATTGTTTACTATCCTTAGCCTTGCCAGTAAGAAATAGTCCTAAATGCCTGTTAATGATAACTAGATTATATTTTGAGTTATTTTAGTGCTATGTGTATATATTTATATTTTTATTCAGTAGCACTATAAGCATTATTTTATTTTAAATTTGTGCAGATGAGACATTTCACAGTATGAATAGTGAATTGAGGGACTTACCTGCAGTTGAACTTTCCACACTTCCTTTAATACTTAAGGTTTGATGGTGCTCTGCTTCCCTTTATGGCTACTCAATCCATTCAGTGATTTTTCAATATCCTGAAGCTTACAGCTTTTTTACAAGCATTTTTGACTTGAACTACATGCAGACTGTGTCTGAGAGTGGCATTGCTGATCAGATGAGATTGGCAGAACTCATTTTGAATGATGTAAGCTTCTAATTAATTATCTTTACTGCATAATTTGTTGAACTGGTGTTGGTTTTCCCTCATTAGATTTGGTTTCATGACCAGCTCTTGATCAATTGAAAGTTGGTCTTAGATGTTCAGTTCTTAATTTTATGATTTGTTCCCTTTAGCACACTACCCTGTTTGTTAATGTTTTTACTTTTTTAGTGTCCTCTAGTTTGGATAATAGATCATCCTGATATATATTTCTTTTATTTTTTAAATTGTGATAATTCTGAGGACTCACTTTGTAAAATATATTATGCTGATGCAGCAAGATTTCTTCCGCAAGCTGATGGACCTATTTAGAATATGTGAAGATCTGGAAAACATTGATGGCCTTCATATGATATTCAAAATAGTCAGAGGCATCAGTCAGTAACTGTCATGATTTTTTTTTTTTTTGCCTTTCATTGTGTAGTATTTTTTATGCCCTTTCATAAAATTTCCTAAAATATTTCATTGGTTCTGCAGTTTTACTTAACAGTCCTCAAATCTTTGAGAAAATATTTGGAGATGAATTGATCATGGATATCATTGGTTCACTCGAGTGTAAGTGTTCTTCTAATTGTTAGTTTGCAACATTTTATATTTGCATTTTGTATCTATTTGAATGAAAATTTGATGATATATAAAGGTTTCTGAAATACCATTGATTACATGAGTATTCGTAGTGATTATGATAGTGAGTGTGATATCTTCTGTTGAATCTGATAGATTTTCATCGTTATTGTTCCTTTTTATGTCATTAATTTGTTACTTCTTTTATTCATTTGGTAATATAGAGTTCTGATTCATTCTTTTTTATTTTCTGTTTATTAATTAACTTTCTGTGATTGTTTTTTTGCTATGCATTTGATTGACTGAACTTTCAGTTTTTCTTCTCCTCCAGTTCAATGTGCATAGAATTTTATAGGGATAATCTTTTGGTGTACGCATGATAGGTATATGTTACATGTAAACTGTTTCATGATTGATGTTTTAGTGATTAGCTTTAAGCATTACTTATGCATTATAGTTGGATCATATTTCATATTATGTCTCAGTTCAGTTGCTGCAACTGAATCTTTATTTTTTATTATTTTTCCCTTTTCAACTTTTGTGTGTTCTGTAAACTTGTTTGAGCATCCTGTTGTTTTTCATACTGATATCTTAGATTCTTTTTGTAAGCTTAAAAAAAAAAAAATCTTAGTTAATGAATTATTTTAAAGAAAATATAACCTCAAAAAAAAAAAAAAAATACGGGGCTCATTTTTTTTCCTGCCGTAAATATTAATTTTGCAAAGTTTAGGGGAGCTTGCAAGCACTTGATAGTTCACAAAATATTTTGTGACAGCGTCATCATTATTTAATGTTGATAATGATGACATGCCTTAGATCTTATTTTCAGATGATCCTGAGGTTTCCTATGTCCAACATCATCGTATTTTCCTGAAAGAGCATGTTGTTTTCAAAGAGGTAACTTCCTGTTTATTGGTTTCTCTTTTTTTTTTGGGACTTTGGATGGGTAGTAGTAGTGCTGGGGTGTGTGGGACCGTTGGATATTTGCTGAAACAGGCAATTATTTTTGCTGACTTCTAATTTTTAATGTTTAAGGCCATACCAATCAAAGATCCTATTGTCTTGTCAAAGATACACCAGACATACAGAGTTGGCTATTTGAAGGTTTGGGTCCTAACTGCTGTAATGCAGAGTAGTTTGCTTTTTTCTTTAACCGCTAACTCTTATTCTCTGATGTTTGCTTTAGGATGTTGTTATGGCTAGACTGTTGGATGAGGCTACAGTTGCAAATCTCAATTCCATAATTCACTCAAATAATGCCGTTGTAAGATTTTGAGAACTCATTGTTTATACATTTTAATATTTTAGGTCTATATTATTCCTGCTTGTGGTTAGGGTACTTGTTCTGCTGCATATTATTTGCAATGCTAACTTTGTTTTCTCTTGTAGGTCGTCTCTTTGTTGAAGGATGATACCACTTTTATGCAGGAATTATTTGCAAGGTTGAGGTCATCTGCTACATCTTCAGAATCAAAGAAAAATTTGGTAATTGTTGGCATATAGAAGTTCTTTGCTTTGTTTCTTTCAGGATTATAATGATATGCTGTGCTATTTATTTCATTGTCAATCCATATTCTTACTTATTCTATCCTATACATTTGTTTTTGAGCTTTGCTTTTGATGAATTGAAAACAGTGAAGTTCTGGATTTTTAAATCATTAGCGAATTAGGTATTTACAGGGTGGGTGCACATGGATACACATGGCTGCTGCATCTCATTGTAGTGTATGAACTATGTGAACATATTCGATCAAAGTTCAGGAACCTCATTTTGAAATCTACTTTCTTGTTGAATTATGTGAGAGAAAATGACCTCGTATCTTTTCTTTAGATATTTTCCTCTTGGAACTGACACTGGCAATTAGAGCTATAGGCTATTGTCCAAATTATGGGTAGGGCTTTACTTTGTTGTTGGATGTTTGGTTTTCAATTCCTAGGTCAGTTGTAAAGGTCAAATGGTATACATTTTTGGTTAGCCAATATGTGATGTATTTTTCTGCTTCCTTTTCATCGAAATAGGTATATTTTCTTCACGAGTTTTGCAGTTTAAGCAAGAGCCTACAGATGGTCCAGCAACTACGGCTGTTTAGGTATCCTTTTGGTCTTTCATAATAGTCTCAAGCGAACATTATTTATTATTCATTTCTGTTATCAGTGATTTAGCATTCTTTAACATTGGATATCCTCAATTACTGTAGGGATCTCATGAATGAGGGTATTTTTGACATCATTATAGAAGCCTTGCAGCATCAAGACAAGAAACTTGTGTTAACTGGGTAATGGTGACTATTTGCTTTGTCATAAATTTGCTATTTATTTTTCCTCATTCAACATCTTAAACGACATAGACCTAACTGCAAGTGATTCATATGGATGCAGGACAGATATCCTTATTCTTTTCTTGAATCAGGACCCAAACTTGCTGCGTAGTTATGTTGTTAGGCAGGAGGGAATTCCACTGCTGGGATTGTTGGTATGTATATTATGAATTTTTTATGATAACTATGATTCGAGTTTCTGGTGTGCATAAACTAATGCACAAACATACCCACCCTCAACTCAATTTAGTGACTCCAACTAGTCAAGGGCAGGTTTTTTTTTTTTTTTCCTGGTGAAGTATCTGAAATTGGATCAAAAGCTAAATTCAATCAATAATGTCTTGTTGTTTTTGATCTTTAGCCTTTCCATAAAAAGCTTTTGTGGTGTTGCTGTTCATGTCAAGTTGGTAGCCTGCTTATATTGAGGTTGATTTTTAAACTTTTTTTTTTCGGGGGACTGTCAGGACACTCATATATGCTATTATGGTTTGAGGGAATTTCAGCCTCACCCTTTCAATGTCCTGAAATGTTTATAATCTTTCTCGTTCAAAATTTCTTTGTACACTTGAATGACCAATTCCATTGGCCATTGTATTGCTTAGCATTTGTAGAAGATTTTATTCTGCCCATGCAAATGTGCTACGTCAAGGGAATATAATCTTTAATCTCATATCAAGCCATGGGGTATTGCCTCTCACTTCTTTATGTATATCTTATGATGTATTTAGGCCTATACATTTTTGAATGCATTATCATATATGAATATACTTTCAGGCTCCCAGCTCTGGATAAAGTTATTGCTTGTCGGTGTTGTGTTGTTATCCATTAGAGTGTCTGCATCATCATGGCATCTCATTCTTTTGGTGTGCCTTATGCTATCATTTGTATTATTATTTTGTTTCATTACCTTGTGATGTGAGGGTACATATATTCAATTGAATAAACTAAGTATTATTTGTGTGCAGGTTAAGGGAATGATAACTGATTTTGGAGAGGACATGCATTGCCAGTTTCTTGAAATTCTTCGTAGTTTATTGGATTCCTATGCAGTGTCAGGAGGAAATGCGCAGGTTCCGGTACTGAGAATTCGTTCCAATCTAGCTATCAATTTTTGGTCAATTCCTTCTTTTTTTTTTTTTTGTGCTTCCTCTCTCCATTTGTGGAACAGTTCTGCTATGTATGTGTATAACATGCCAATAGTGCTCATACTAGTGAGTTATTTAATGTAAGACAAAATGCTGGAGTAAACATGATGCTTTTCAGTTGACTATCTTTTGGAGGGTCCCTCTGATGTCGTGTTCTTGATGCAGTGCTGATGTTTCTTCCCATTTGATATATAAATTTATATTGTTGGTTGATGGGTTTTAAATTATATAATTTTATACCTGTTCCGTCTATGCTTAGTTTGCTTTTTTAAATTTGTCCTAATCTGTGTCCGATGATACCATTGCGTAGTTCCACATTTGGTGTCTGTCTGTTTATGAGGTGTTTTGGTGTTGCCCTGGATCGTACCTTGTGAACTGTGATTTGCATATTGTTTTCAAAACTGCTTGTAAAACTTTTGTTTCTGAATTTTCATATTCATTTTCCTTTTTTAAATATTGAATTGTACTTTTCTGCTCGGTTAAGAAAATATCAATGTGTGTGTTATTTTGCTATTCATTTCTTAACAATGTTTTTATATTCACAACAGAGGGATGGTATTATTGAGATCTTCTATGAGAAGCATTTGGGCCAATTAATTGATGTTATAACAGCATCATGCCCAGCTGCTGACACTGCTCAATCAAGTGGTAAATCTTCAGAATCTGGTGTCGAAGTTGAAAATCAGAACGATGTGAAGCCAGAAATACTCTCAAACATCTGTGAATTGCTATGCTTCTGTGTCATGCACCATCCTTATAGGATAAAGTATATTTTTGTTTACTTATTTTATAATCTTTACACGATCTACTTCCTGTTGCCACTTTACTGACTGACAAGTTAATGCTCTCTCTCTCTTCTGTTTGCAGGTGTAACTTTCTCCTTAATAATGCTATAGATAAGGTTTTGACACTGACTCAAAGGAGGGAAAAATACCTTGTGGTTGCTGCTGTTCGATTCATTCGCACTATTCTTACTCGCCATGTAAGTGTCTGAGATAGGGGAGAGCATCCCTTTTATAGAAAAATTATTGACTCAGGAAACAGTAGTACTATGTAGAGTTGGTGTACCATGCATTTCTGACTTTTCAAAGATGGACTTGTGTTTTTTTCCAGGATTTCCTATATGGATTATGTGGAATTTGTATATCTGCATACGACAATTTAATTATAAATACTTCCATGTTCCAAAATAATAGTCCACGTTACTGATTGGGGATGTCCTAATTAAAATGTTCGCTTTGTTACTTTGTTAAAAGCCGGCAAGTCAAAAGGTCGTTTTGTTAAAAGTGATTCATTTACCATTTGATACCGCTAGTATAAAAATTGATCAACTAACCTGAACACTTCATCACAAGACTTGTAATACTAACTGGACAGTTATTATAGGACGGTGGTGTAGTAAACATCTACGTTGACACTCATTTGATAGCCGCTATTGTGTTGTTTTTATTTTTGTGGACCTTTTGGCAACCATTTTTTTTTTTTCACAGTGTTGGTCTTATTTGCAGGACGAGCATCTGTTAACTCATTTTGTCAAACACAATCTCCTGAAACCAATAGTAGATGTCTTTGTCAGCAATGGCAACCGATACAATCTATTGCACTCTGCAGTTCTAGAGCTTTTTGAGTTTATTCGCAAGGTGATCTAATTCATATTGCTTGTGTTCTTCTTCCTTATTATATGGCTTCAGAAGTTCCAATGTTCAAAAAACTATTTAATGCAGGAAAACCAGAAATTGTTAATCAAGTATATAGTTGATTCGTTCTGGAATGAGTTGGTCAAATTTGAGCATTTGACTGCTATTCAGTCTTTGAAAGTTAAATATGAGCAGGTATTCTCCTCTTGCCTGCCTGCCTCTGTTTTCTCTGCTTAAAATTGGTTTTATTGTTTCCTAATTTAGCCAGTATAATAAATGCAGTCCCTAGAGAATTGTGTAATGAAAAATAGTGGCAGCACTGTGGATCCACGGAAGCGTGTTGATGAGCGTGCTCTAGAGAAAGAAGAGGAAGATTACTTCAATGGGGACAGGTACGTTTGCTTATAGCTTAGAGGGTGTTTGGCATTGCTTGTGCTTTTCTCTTTTTGGCTTTTAAAAAGTACTTATAAAAAAGCAGCAAATGCTGCTTTTATAAATACAACTTAAAAGCGATAAAAGAAAAGTCCAGACAGGTAAAATAAAATGACTGGCTTTTAAGTTAAAAAGTGCCAAAAAAGGGGCTTTTAAGCAATGCCTTAGCTGAATGTTGGTCCTGAACTTTCTGGGTATGTCTACTGAGTTAAATACATGAAACAGTGATGAGGAAGATACAGCAACTGCATCGCATGCTAAGAAAGCCCAGCCACAACCTGTGCTATCAAATGGAGTCTCTGTGAGCTACTCATCATTAAGGTATTTATTTACCTCCTTGGAAACATCATTAAGGTATTTATTTATATCCTTGGAAACTAGTAAGATTTAGATTATGTGATTCATAATTCCATGTTCATGTTCTAGTCCAAGGTCTGGTGGACTTGTTGACTACGACGATGACGAGGATGATGAAGACTATAGACCACCACCCAAGAGACAACCAGAAAACTCTGAAGGAGATGAAGGAACCATAGAGTCCCTTAGGTTGAAGCGCAAGTTGTCTACTAAGGACAGAGAGCCTGATCCGGCAAAGAAACAGAGATTAGGGAAACACTCAAAATCTAGAGAAAGTGTATTTGCAGCTTTGTGTTCAACGCTGAGCCAGGCTGTGCTTCCTAGTAAGAAAACGGCAAGCGCAGCACCAACAACTTCTCGTACGGTTGACGGGAACAAGGGCTCTGGTGAAGAAAATCATCAACAAAAGGAAACTGCTATAGTATTACCTAGAAGCAACTGTGATAATAGTAGCAACTCAGGAGAAGAAAACCACCGGGAGAAGGAACCTGTCGCTGGTAGAAGCTGTTCTGATTGTTTACACAGCACATCAGAAAATAGACAGTTAAGTGGGGAAGAAGGTCACTTAATACCACAAAAATCTTCACCTGAAATGACTGTAAATGGGTCTTAAGTAATCTATGGGAATCAAATACGGCAACTGGCACTTTTTTTTGGGAGAGCTGTTCTATTCGAGGATATGGCATAAGTCAGTCTTGGGCAGCTGAAAGAACACCATACTTGAAAAGTGAATTGAATGAATCAAAGGTGGAAAGGTTGGTGAATGCAGTTTATATAGCTTTCAGTTGGTGGTAGGAGAGGATACTGTATAGGTGCTGCCCACGGTAAGAAGGAATACTACTCATAATATGAGGCCAGTGACTTGCCCCCTTTTTCATTAGCTTTTCTAATATTGAGCCAAGTAATTGTTGCTTTGTAAAACAATCACCAGCGTTAATTTTCTTACAATCTCCTCTCTCGTTCTTGTTTTTAGTTGTTCTATATATCCCCTTTTTTTTCGTTTAGTTAGGTGGTGGTTTAGCTGCGTGAAATATGCGAAGAAAGGGCATCAATATGTGCCCTGCATAGGTCTTTCTTCTCTTTTGTTGTTCAGTTTTGTTGTGGTGGTGGTGGGTGTGGTTGTAATTGAGCTTTGAAGGGTTTTAGTGAGATTGTTTAGATGCCAAATTTTCTCTCAAATTTGTAGTAGGAAAAAAAAAATTATCTGATTTATAGACCAATGTAAATTAGGATTCCAACTTTCTATTATTACTATTGCTACCTGACAGGTGAAATTTGTTTCCATCGATCTTTGCATTATCGTGAAGGCGGTTCAACATTTTTTCTTAGATCGCATGATGCTAGAAACTATATGAGAAGCTTGGATGTAGATTCTTCTTCAAATGCTTTTTATTTGTGGAACATTTTTTCAAAAGCCAAAATATGAATATAGAAAATGCAAATTGCATATATTTTTTTGACAACTTAACTGCATTATATGATTGTGTTATTTTAATATTTTGTAGAGTTGAGTGAAATAGCTTTTTAGGTAGTTGTTAGTAGCATTTATAATTCTGTTTTCTATAAACATCTAAACAATTAATAGTAATACCTACATAAATAGCTGCATTCAATAAGAAATCAGGAAGCGAATATTTCACTTCATGCAACGAGTCTCAAAAAAAGTTGCTCCAGCTAAAGTAAATGCACACGCTGATTTTGCTGGTCACTCCAAAAAATTCAAATTTAGAATCGCAAATTACAATTTCATTGAGCAATACACTATAACATGGCTTTGGTTCATTAAAAGTTGGTTTTGTAGCTCGCTTAAACGAGCTAACTTTGGAGCTTATCTCATGAATATATACACTATTAATATTAATTAAAATCCAGATTAGCTCAAAATAAATCTTCCGTACTGAACTCCACTCCCCTCGACCATCCAAAATTTCAAATTAACCTTATACGAATGACACGTAATGTTCAAAGTACATCCTACCTAGCACCGCATGACCCGCCACTAACCCGGTAACCTTTGCTACAGCAAAGGAGACACGTAGTGAACAGGTGTCCCTCCTTCTCACTTCTCTTATAACAATAACATTGAAGTTACAAATTACTTCCAGTCTTCTTCTACCTTCCGCTTCCATATTCTCTCTGTATTTCATATCTAGTGTAGCTGTAAGTTTTGTGAAATATGAGCAGTAACTTGCAGACAAGGACATTAATGGATGATTTCCGTGACTTCGAAAAGGGTAATTATTGGTTGTTTGATCTTGGTCATCCTCTTCTTAACCGTATAGCTGAAAGCTTTGTCAAAGCTGCTGGGGTACGTTTCGTACAGTTTTTCTTGATCAAGTTTATAACTTTTTATGTAAAATGCTTATAAGTTATTGGCTATGTTTGCATGTTTCTTTTCAGGTTGGTGCAATTCAGGCTGTGTCACGGGAGGCTTATTTCACTGCACTCGGAGGTTTTGTAATTTGTATTAAAAATGTATATTCTTTTGCATTATTATATATAGAAAATTGTTAATTAGCCTTAATTTGGTAATAATTTGTATATATAAAGGTAATGGATTTGATTCAAAGAGTGATCTGGCATCGGATGTCACTGGTGCTGCAAAGAAACGACACCGTTTTCCTGGCCTCAGGGGTAATAATAAGTTGTTTATTTCTTGGAATGATGATGGGTTGTGTTATATTCCAATGTAATCAAATGTATAACTTGTAATGATATTTATGCTTTTTCAGGAGAAACCAACAATGTATCTCTTGAAGCAATGGTGAGTTTCAGTGTATTTTTCCTTCGATTGGAAGTGCTATATATATATATATATATATTTGAAGGATACATTTAGTGTGAAAAGAAATTATTAGTAAAAAAAACCTAACATTTTCTTCTAATTTGTTACCCTTTTTTTTTTTTTTTCAGGTGAAGAGAACAGGAACAGAATCCTTGCAGTGGGGTGAGTATTTTCCCTGAATCGAAGCCCGATCCAGGGGAAGCATTTCTGCGATAATTTTCGGATAGTTAACAATTGTGTTTGATGTTGCAGGACTTGCAGCTGGAGTTTATTCAGGTCTTACTTATGGATTGAAAGAGGCTAGTGGCGCACATGATTGGGTAATATTTAGTTATTTGATAAGCTGTAATGTAATGTGATGCAGTACTAATTGCACTGATTGCGGCAGCCACAAACATTTTCGTGGCACCCTATTTGTCACTATAAGGGTGTAGGTTCTTTTTTACTTTACTTTTAAGGAGCTTTTTATCATTGAGTTACCTCTAAAAATAAGCATAACCTTACAGTGTTATGTTTGTTTCATTGAGCTTATTTAAAAGCAATTGTTAAGCAGTTTATGTGTTTGGATAAGTAATCTGAAAAGCAAATTTTTAAGTATGCTCAAATTATAAAATGACTAAAAAGGGACTAACAGGGTATGGATGTTATTCTTTAGGGTAATATAATCATTTAAATGTACAAATTAATGGGCTTTTTATAAGTAAAATATAGCAGCTCATTTTTTCTTCTAAAATAAAACTTTGCCAATCAGGTGTGCAGAGTTGGATTTTAAGCACAATAAAAAAAAAAAAAAAAGCGCGCTTAAAAGTTGGTTTGACTAGCTTTTAGGTTTCATGCACCCTATTATTACATTATGGCTTGACAAACGTTGCTAATTTTCATTTCTGGGTAATATGAGATGCTCACATTAATTGCTTAATGATCTTGATGAATAATAGTTCTTTTGTTGTTGGATTTGATGCAGAAAAATAGCGCGATTGCTGGGGCATTAACCGGCGTTGCATTGGCACTTACTACAGATGGTGTTTCTCATGAACAGCTTGTGCAATGTGCCATTACTGGGGCTGCCATTTCCACTGCTGCAAATGTTCTTACTGGGATATTCTAAAGTTCAGCAATATTTGACATAAAATGTCATTATATAATTAGGCATTTCAATTGGGTAGCTCATGAACATCTCTAAGTTTCTACCTACTTTCTGGCATATGTGAACTTTTGTAAATCTAGCCCTTTTGAGATCTTTCTTAAATAAGTCACATTTCTTTTTCTTCATTTATATTTTTTCTTTGAATATCCATTAATTGGGTGTTTTCTATGTTCGGTTCATGAAATTTTTCTGCAACAATCGAGTTGAGTCAATTTTGTGTGACCCAATTAGTTTTTGCTGGTTTTGGACTTGGTTAATTGTTTCCTAATAAGTTTGATATTAAGGTTGTACAACCATTTATTATTTCCAATCTGAATTGAATCAAACCAGTTGTAATACAATTATGTGGATATGTGGTTTGAAGTGAACCATGACAAGTTTGGTTTAATTACTTAAAATCACTGCATATGGTATGAAGAGAAATGTACAGCTTTTTGAGAGTATAAATCATTAGTAACCCCACTTTTTTTGCTTTTCTGTATAAGTGTCATCATTTGTATTTTCGCTATTATTGTATTATATTTTCAATACCATTATTATATATAGTTAATTACATTAGAATTATAAAATTTAAAACTATAAATATTTAATTAATATAATTATAAAAAATCATTAATTATATTGAAATTATAAAATTTAAAATTATAAATATTTAATTAATGTAATTATAAAATTTAAAATGGCCATAATTATAAATTCACACCTAAACTCTCATGATTTTCCTGAATGCAACCTCCAACTTTACGTGTGCATAAATTAACACTTGAAGTTTCGAATCCTTCAGCAAATAATTACTCGGTATCTCCCTAATTAATGTGTGAAATGCACAAATTAACACTTGAAGTTTCGAATCCTTCAGCAAATAATTTAATTACTCGGTATCTCCCTAATTAATGTGTGAAATACACGTACTATTTGGGATCAAAATTGTCATTTTAAGGCCTATTTGAATTTGTTCTTCAAAAGTCATTTTAAGGCCCATTTGAATATGTTCTTAAAAAACAAGGATCAAAATGAAAATTAGTGCGTGAAACAACTATCGATTGTCTAAAATAGTTAAACCAAACAGGTCAATCGCTAAAATTTTTTTCCGATATAAAGAAAATAGATTTTTTTTTTTTAATAATTACATTTCAAGAGTTTTGTGAAATTGCATCGTTTCAAACACTAACAAGATACAGGAGCAACTCTATAATCATAAGCTAAATCTTGAACTATTTATCTAACAATTCCTCCAATCTTTTCTTCCACTTTAGAGTAGAGCTGCCTCAACAATTTTTCTTTTTATGAAAGGTTTCCTAATATCCTCTTCCATTAGCTTATATAAATATATAAATGATATTAGTTTAAAATAAATTATAAACAAAATTATAAAATATTTCCTTAAACAATAGAGGAATGGACACATGATTTCACTAAATAATATACCATCTGATTTCTAGGTGAATAAAAAAAAATAAATAAATTTGAACCGAGTCGGGTCGCATGTTTGAATACAAGTCACAACTTCAATTGCATAAATAAAGGCTCTCCGATGACTTGATGTTGAAAATAAAGATAGATTATGGATCCTCACGTCGAGAGCCTTAATTTGGTATACTCACTTGCTATTAATGCATAAAATGAAAGTTGAATTTTGAGGTGGATAATTTCATTTTAGTCATTTTGGTTAGAGTTGAAGATGAGTAGAAAAGTTCAGTTTGATCCTTTTGGCGATTTTCAATTTTGGTTCTTTAATGGTTTTTTTGGATAGAAAGACTAAAGTGTCTAATGGTCAGTCACGAAATAGAATAATGAAAATATAATATTGAAAATGAAAGAATTAATTTGTTTAATTCGTCAAAATAGATGAACTAAATTATAATTAACCAAGTGTTAGAAGAAAAGGATGCCTAAATTGAAAACGACGTCATTTCCAATTTTTTGCAGATTCACAGTCGTTTAAAAACACGTCTTTGTAAGAAGATACAAATTCAGTACAAAACAACAACAATTACCTTATCTCTCTCTCATTCGAGTTTTATCTTCCTTGTGTTCCTCTCTTCTTCCTTCCTTCAACATAGCATCGCCGCATACTATCTTATCTCACTTTCTATTCATTCTCCAACTCCTCCATGGACTCCAAGGACACAGCTCGGAATCTCTCAAACTCACCAGGTTTTCTTGCTTTTCCAAATGATTTTGTTTTTGATAATTCTTTTAATTCTGTTCATTTCGATAATAATTATAATTGTGATAATAATAATGCTAGTAGTTGTAGTAGTAATAGAGGGTTTGTGAATGGCGCAGAGGAACATGAGATGGAGTCGGAGAAGGCGGCTATGGCTATTGGGAACGCTGACACTGGAAAACCTTGGAAACCAGTTCAGTGGAGTGATTCTCTTCCCACTTTTGTCGACCCTATGGAATTTCCGGCACTAAAAAGGGAAGACACGCAGTCGAAAGTGTCCGCCAAAGATGATGATGATAATGATGAATATGTTGTAGGTGAGTCTAAAAATGGGACCCTAGAGGAGGAGGAGGAGGCTGAATTAGTTAGGGATGATGAGAATAAGGGTTTAGAGGAGAATTTTGGAATTGAGGTTGAAACTAGTGGAGGGGATTCAATTGTAGAGGCTGTTAATGTTGCTCATCCGGAGCCAGGAGTGGCTGTTGTTGGAGATATGGAAGCAAGTGAAGATATTAAAGGAGTGGAGGATTATAACAGTAAGGTGGAGACTGACGTTTCTGGTGTGGGATTGGCGGAAAACTCAGTCATTAGTGGTTTTGATGATGATGATGTTGTAATAAAGGCTAGCACTGATGTTGCAGAAAGCAGTGTTGACGGTGCTGAAACTATTGTTGCGACAAATGATAAAGAGGAACTAGCTGAAACTAGTGTTGCCACAAATGATAAAGAGGAAATTGCTCAAACTATTGCTCCCACAAATGATATAGATGAACTAGAGGGAGAAGTGGTGCTACTTGCGGATAAAGGACTTAAAGAGATAGACCCTGAGGTGGTAGGAGCTACTGATGAGATGAATGTTCTAGCTAATCAAGCGGATGCAGGGAATAGAGATGGAACTCCGGTAATTGAGTCTGTTGCAGAAGCTGCACAAAACCCTGTTACTCATAATGATATCGATAATCATGTGAGTTTTGTGAGTGAAAAATCGGATGACGAGGTCTCAGGCAAACTGGATATGCCTGAAACTGCTGAATCAACTGATGTTACAAATGTGGATGTTATACTGGATGCTGAAAATGAAGGAAAAAATATTTCAGGTGCAGAATTTGAGAATGCAAATGATGGATCAGTTACTGATGGTGAGGTGGATGATATGATATTTGGGAGTTCTGAAGCTGCCAAACAATTCTTGGAGGAGTTGGAACGACGATCAGCTGGTGGTTCATATTCTGCTGCAGAAACTTTGCATGATGATTCACAGAAAATTGATGGTCAAATTGTGACAGATTCGGATGAAGAAGTGGATACCGATGAGGAAGGTGAGGGGAAGGAGCTGTTTGAGTCTTCTGCCCTGGCTGCCCTCTTGAAAGCAGCAACCAACGCTGGGTCTGATGGCGGCTCCATCACTGTGACTTCTGCGGATGGATCTAGGCTTTACTCCGTTGAGCGACCTGCAGGTTTGGGGTCTTCGCTCCGGCCAATGAAACCACCTGCTGCAAGACAGACTCGTCCCAGTATTTTTGGTTCTTCCAATCTCACAACTGCAGGAGATGCAGATAGCACCTTGAGTGAAGAAGAGAAAAAGAAACTGGAGAAGTTGCAGCAGATAAGGGTGAAATTTTTGAGGCTTGTTCACAGATTAGGTCATTCTCCAGAAGAACCAGTAGCAGGACAGGTTCTATACCGTTTGGCCGTTATTGCAGGGAGGCAAACCAATCAACTCTTTAGCCTTGATGCTGCAAAAAGGACAGCTTTGCAGCTTGAAGATGAGAGTAAGGACGATCTTGACTTTTCATTGAACATGCTCGTTGTTGGGAAAACAGGGGTGGGCAAGAGTGCGACCATAAATTCTATTTTTGGGGAACAGAAGTCGCCGATCCATGCATTTGCCCCTGCCACTAATTCTGTTAGTGAAATAAGTGGTGTGGTGGACGGAGTTAAAATCAGAGTAATTGATAGTCCAGGTCTCAAGTCGTCTGGTTCAGAACAGGGTGTAAACCGCAAAATTCTGAATTCCATAAAGAGTTCCATGAAGAGATGTTCCCCTGATGTTGTCCTCTATGTTGACCGGCTTGACACCCAGACCAGAGACCTTAATGATCTGCCAATGTTGAGGTCTATCACTAGCTCTCTTGGGTCTTCAATTTGGCGAAATGCTGTAGTTACTCTAACCCATGGTGCATCAGCTCCTCCGGATGGACCTTCGGGTTCCCCTTTGAACTATGAGACATTTGTTGCTCAACGTTCTCATGTTGTTCAGCAGTCCATTGGGCAAGCTGTTGGTGATTTGCGGTTGATGAGTCCAACCATGATGAACCCTGTATCTCTTGTAGAAAACCATCCCTCGTGTCGTAAAAATAGAGAGGGGCAGAAGGTGCTTCCCAATGGTCAAAGTTGGAGATCTCAGTTACTGTTGTTGTGCTACTCTCTTAAGATTTTATCTGAAGCAAGCTCTCTCTCAAAACCTCAAGATCCATTTGATCACCGGAAGCTTTTTGGTTTTCGCTCTCGCGCACCTCCCCTTCCATACCTGTTGTCTTGGTTGTTGCAGTCGCGTTCACACCCTAAACTCTCCACTGACCAAGGAGGTGATGGTGCCGATTCTGATGTTGACTTAGCTGACTTATCTGATTCGGATCATGAGGAAGAAGAGGATGAGTATGATCAGTTACCACCATTCAAGCCTCTCAGGAAAACTCAGCTTGCTAAGCTTAGCAAGGATCAGAAGAAAGCATATTTTGAGGAGTATGATTATCGTGTGAAGCTTCTCCAGAAAAAGCAATGGAGAGAAGAGTTGAGACGAATGAGAGAGATCAAGAAGAAAGGAAAGGTAGCTGCAGATGAATATGGTTACAATGAAGAAGACATTGATCCAGAAAATGGTGCTCCAGCTGCTGTTCCGGTTCCATTACCTGATATGGTCCTGCCTCCTTCTTTTGATGGGGATAATCCAGCTTATAGGTACCGGTTTCTAGAACCAACTTCACAATTTCTGGCGAGGCCAGTTCTCGACACTCATGGTTGGGACCATGATTGTGGGTATGATGGCGTCAATGTTGAACATAGTCTAGCTGTTGCTAATCGCTTTCCGGCTGCAGTTGCTGTGCAAGTGACCAAGGATAAGAAAGAGTTTAGCATCCATTTGGATTCTTCGGTCTCTGCAAAGCATGGGGAGAATGGATCAAGCATGGCAGGGTTTGATATTCAAAATGTTGGAAAGCAACTTGCCTACATCCTTAGAGGTGAGACAAAATTCAAAAATTTCAGAATGAACAAGACAGCTGCTGGGGTTTCTGTTACATTTTTGGGCCAAAATGTGGCTTCCGGTTTCAAACTTGAGGATCAGATTGCACTAGGGAAGCGCTTGGTGTTGGTCGGTAGCACAGGGACTGTACGTTCTCAGGGCGATTCAGCATATGGAGCGAATTTGGAAGTGAAACTGAGGGAAGCAGATTTTCCAATCGGCCAAGATCAGTCATCTCTGGGTCTGTCTTTGGTGAAGTGGAGAGGGGACTTGGCACTTGGGGCTAACCTTCAGTCACAATTTTCCATTGGACGAAGCTCAAAGATAGCTGTTCGCGCTGGATTAAACAACAAGATGAGTGGCCAACTCACTGTTAGAACCAGCAGCTCGGAGCAGCTCCAGCTTGCATTCGTGAGTCTTCTTCCAATTGCAATGTCGATCTATAAAAGATTCTGGCCAGGGGTTAGCGAGAGTTACTCTATGTATTAGTTCCTATTACATTTCCTATTTTTGCTATTTTCAATGTATTACCATCTGTTCTAATTCATAGATTAGACAATACGTTGAGCTTGTTTTATTTTGCAATAATGCTGAATTTTCTTGTCTTCAACTTAATGCACTTATGAGGTTCATTTTAAGTTACTGCCAGATGGAATGTATCAAATTTGTGATGGATTCTGCAGCATATTTAATAACAGTAATTTCATTTTTCATTTTTTGGCCTCTTTGCGCTTGTTGAAATATAAACTAAATGCAGTGGATTTAATTTTTTTTTTTATTAATTGCTAATAATTTGAAAAAAGAAAAAAGGGTATGGGATGGGATCAAGAAAGCGAAAGAAAACAGAAGAAAGAGAGAGAGAGAGAGAGAGGAAGAAGGAAGCCATTGTTATCTCTTCTTTAATTCTTGGAGGCGTGCTGGTAGCTAATGCTCTGGAACCAGAAATGGATCATGAAGATACGTCGATTAGCATGGAGCTTGGAAACAGGTTTGTCTTTGATTTTATTGCTGTTGATTTTTTTCAGATCTAGATAATTTAATACTCTTCAATTTTTTTGGGTGAAAGTCACTTCATGATAAGAAAATTTTAGGTTTGGCATGGAGCTTGAGAACGGGTTCGTCTTTGATTTTCTTGCTCTTGATTTTTTTAGCTCTAGTGAACTTAATAATCTTCAATTTATTTTGCTTAAAAATAACTTATAATTGATGCATGACAAGAAACTTGCAAGGTTGGAGAATCAGCTTAATTATTGATTGAAGAATGAGGTTTAGGAATGCCATTTACAATATTATTCACCAACAAAAAAATCAACCGATTTTGATTCTTGAATCACAATATTAATTAATTAGAGCTACAATTGGTGTTTTCTAGATGGATCAGTTGTTTGCTTGCATTAGCAATCTGAAGGCAATTGATATTTTTGTTATTAGTCATGTTCTTCCTTCTAGACCCTGTTTTGGTTATATGTATTTGTGAATAGAAAAACGTGTTGCACCTTATTTTGGAGCTATTGTGGGTAGAGTAGCAAATAGAATTTTTGGATCTCTTAGTTATGTTAAATGTCAATTTGGTGATACAATACCTTATGGTTGATTGAAATTATTGTGTATTTTTTTTCAGGCTGTGATAAAGAAGTATGGATAGGATGCCACTAATGTGAGAGATGAAGGTGGCTTTGCACCAAATATTCAGGTTTGCTGTTTCTCATTATTATGTTCCTGGGACAATTCTTAAGTAGAAAAAGAATGGTAATTCTATTAAGATTTTAATGCCATTAGTTTGTTTAAATGAATTAAACAATTTGTATGTGGCTGCAGAATTGCACATTGGTGAATTATGCTTTAGTTATAACTAACTGGATGAGTTTATGCAGATCTTTAACAATAATGTTTATTTTGCAGGAAAACAAAGAGGGTCTTGAATTGTTGAAGACAGCCATTGCTAAAGCTGTGTATATACTGGAAAGGTGTGTCTGGCTGCTTGATATCTAAATATTCAATTTATCTTCACAAAATCTTCTTAATTTCTATGATCTCATGTTTCATTTTGTCTGCATGAAATTTTATTAATATCCTTGGAGATCTCATGTAGGTTGCCAGTGGAAAGGATTGCTGCTTCTGAATTCTGTGAGCAAAGACAAGGCTTATGACTTGAATTTTAAGGAAAAGGTAATATAGAGGCTTGAATTTATTATGTTATTATATGTGATCTCCACTTCTATGTGCTGAGAATTGGCTTATCTTACAAGTTATGAATTTGTTCTTGTTGCAGAACAATGATGGACCCAGAAGATTTCAGGCTACAGCTTGAAGAACGTGTACAAGTCATTTGTTACTGATTCCAATTGTATCCATTGAGGATCCATTTGATCAGGATGACTACTCAAAGATGAGATGAGAGCTGAAATTGGTGAGCAGGTGCAAATTGTCCTCATCACAAATCCCAGGGTGAAGAGATAACCTGAAGTATGAGACAATTAAATCTTGAGGTTTAAAATATTTTCCATTGTGATGTGAATTAGAATAAAATTAGAAATGAGTAGGCCGGGTGACATCAGATGTTTTTGCTTTTACGACAGCGTGTGGAGAAGACCATCAAAGAGAAGACTTGCAATGCTCTTTTGTTGAAGGTATCTGCACTCTCTTGGAAGGGAAGAAAGTTTATTGTTTTGGCTGAACAACTCAATCAATTTTAACTTGCAATTTGTGATTAATAGGTGAATCAAATTGGTTCTGTAAATGAGAGTATCAAAGCTGTGAAGCAAAACTGCTGGCTGGGGTGTAATGGCTAGCTACAGGAGGTGAGCATCATTGATATTAGTTGTTCGGCTTTATAATTTTTCCCCCATTCTCTGAATGCAATTTTGCTTATATGGTTCTTCTTGCCCGCTGCAGTGGTGAAACTGAAGATACTTTCATAGCTGATCTTTCCGTTGGATTGGCTACGGTATCTATCCCCCTTAATTTTTCTTCCTCTCCTTTTATTTGTTTTCTCTTTTGCTTAACTTCGCAGTTTGTTTTGTCCTGCTGAGGGTGGCTCGAACTCATCATTCATTGTTTGTTCTTTTCTGTAAAATAGGGACAGATAAAAACTGGAGCTCCTTGCAGATCCGAGCATCTTGCTAATACAATCAGGTAAATATAAAATGCCTCTCTTTCTCAAAAAAAAAAAAAAATGGCTTTCAACTAAAATGTTAGTTTCTAGGCAATCCTGAACTCTGAGTCTGGATAGTTGATCAACGCCAGTTTTTTTTTCCTGAGCACTGCTCCATAGGATGGAAGAAGAGCTAGGATCTGTTGCTATCTTTGTTGGAGCAAAATTCAGAGCACCAGTTCAACCTTACTAAGCCAATACACATTGGAGCCTGTTTTTACTAAATTATGGCTTTACTAGGCAGTCTCAATAAGCATCACATCTGTGTTTTTTCTGTGCGGTGGCAGTAGTGAAATTGAAAGCTTGTGAAATAATTAACTTGCAATTTGATGAAATTTTTAGGTTAGATTAGATTTGTGAAATTTTTAACCTAAATAATTTGAGGATTGAAATCGCTTAAAGTTCTCTTTCGTACCTCACTTTTCCTTGTTTTTCAAAATTAATGACTTGGGAAAACGGATGAAGACTTTCGTAAGCTAGCAAGAACATTCAGTGCAAAAATTTCAGTTGTCTGAGTGCCTGATATAGACCCAAAATTCAAAATTGCAATTCTTGTTTCAAAGCAGGTATGACTTTCTTTATAAATTGTAATAAAGCTATCTTTGTCTTGCTATTGCAGGAGCATGGCCTAACAGATATATTACATAGATGGTGGGACTGGGAGATTTCCAATGGACATAACTTGCATAATAAAGTGAACTTTAAGGATTTTCTTTCTATTAGCTAATGTTTTTGGTTTCAGAATCTGAAGGCATCAAAGGTAACTCTCCTTCTTTGTCTAGTTCAGAAATCTGCCATTTGGTTGTGGTGGTTTATTTGTGATTATTTGCTATGTTTTGTGTGTTATTTGCAAAGTTTCAGCTGAGCTGCATTAGACTGAGTCATGTTAGTGGGTGTTGAGCTCTAGGTTAAGAGCTCCCCTTGTAAACTTGACTTTGGCCCTAACAAGTTCAACCACTCTGTTTCTGTCTTGAATATGGCATTCTTCTTGATTTGGTTTGTGTCACAGTCGGGATTTTGTTCACACTAGCTTTGCTCCAAATTTTAATTTTAAGCAAAATTGACTTTTGCTAGCAAAGTTTCTTCATTTTATGGTTTCTCTTTATATTTCAGTTTCAAGCTTCTGTTTTTTGTAGCCAATTTTTTATTTTAAAATCAAAATGCTTTTGAAAGGCCTTGAGTCTTGTTTAGTCTCAAAAAGTTCCAGTATCAAGAATCACTTCAGAAAGATATGACTTGGTTTTTTAGGTCTGTATGTGTGAGTTTTAATTTTAAAAAGAAAATACCCCTTTTCAGAAAACCTTTTGGGTTTGTCTATTTTTCAAGTTTTTATTTTTGCATTCAAGATTTCTTCTTCTAAAAGTTCACAGCTTAATTTTTAAGTTTCTCAGCCTTTCTGTTTGTGAAATTGGGTTATGGTTCATTGAGTTTCTTTTGTTTCAAGAAGTGATTTTTAAGGTTTAAGATTCGAAATTTCAGTTAGTTTCAAAAAATTTTGCCTCGTCTTGCATTTTGTTTATTCTTTTCGTCGACTCTGTTCCAAGACTGGATTTTTACTAAAAACGCTTTTTCATTTTTTGATTTTCCTTTAAGTTCTGAGTTCAAGTTCTGTTTTGGTTAGTTTAATCGATGATGATTTTTAAACCTGCAATTTCTTCTGCTCAGTTTGCCTTTCTGAAAATCAGTTGGTGGCTTTTACTGGTTTTATTTAATTTTTCAGTTCTTCAATTCTCGTTATTTCTACTTTGTTCTGCTTCTGTGTATTTCTGGGGAGGAAGCTGGAACCTGTGCCTGCTGATGTCGATTGAGCCTAAAGAGGGCCTGACTCCCTCGTGAGATGTTGAGCCGCCTTTCACAAGTTCCACATGCTGATTTACGGTCCTAGTTTTTTATTCTCTCAACTTTTCTTTGTTTTTTACTAAACTTTTGTTTTTTCGCCATGTCGTTTATAGAAAATATTTTACTATTATGTTGACAAGTCTCATAAACTCCTGATCTTCTATTAAAGATCAAGATTGTAGAAGACCAGAGTGAAAATGATGCAACAGGGATCAGCGAGCTTTGTGTTAAAAGTCCATCATTCAAAGAGTATTGGAAACTTCCTAAGGTATTACTGCCTGTAACTGGGGCCTTTTGTTTCCTTGTTCATTTAGAAACAAAGTGTGGACATTGTTCTTCTATTTTGAAAATGTGAATTGGTTCTGTTAATCTGATACCCTGATCTGTTTAATGTTTAAGTTCTCCAAATTTATTTGACGCCTTTATAACTAGGAAACATTATGTGTATTTCAAAGGGTTATTCCTTTATAAATCAAAACTATAATTAAAAGAATAGTTTAGAATTTACTTCTCTGCAAGAAGATAGCATTTGCCATTTTAGTATTCTTTTGGTAGCATCTTCATTTTCAGTTTGGCTGAAAAAGTCACTTCAAGTTGATGCATCATAAGAAATTTACAGGATTGTCATGGAGCCAAGAAATGGGTCGGTCTTTAATTTTACTTGTCGTTGATTTTCTCTCTTTTTTTCTCTCTCTAGAGAATTCAATGATATTCAATTATTGTTATTAATAATTTATAATATGATTTTTTTTTCGTTGGTCATTGCAAATTTTTATGGCTATCCAATGAGATTATGTTGCCATTTAGAATCATTCTTATGCTATAGAGGCCACAATGGCAATAAAACCTTGCATATCACTTAAAGACAGCATATTGTTGTCCATAATTTGTTTGAATTATGTTGGATATATGCCATTTGTTATAATGATTATCTAATTTAGCATGTGTTATTAGTTAGTTAGGATTTTCAAATTTGTTCTAATATATGTCGCAACTCAGCATGTTAATCAAATGAAAATGACTAGATTGACCACCATATGATCGAATTGGCATGATGTTGTCTTCGTAAAATTGGTCAATTTGAAAGTGTAATCATGTTGCTACAATCTCTCTTTCTTTTAATCTCAATTTTATGACTTGCCAAGATTTCGTAGTGACTGTATCTTGCATAAAATGACCTGTAGTCACCTACTAAAAATAGTGATTGATCATCGGCACCTGAGTGCATAATCTAGATTTTACACTTTTCTTGTACATTAAAATGCATTTCTTATTTAAATTTTTATGTTTGAGGCTAAGTTTGTGTAGATTGATCTTCTTGCTGTCTATTCCTGAGTTAATTGCTTCTTGCATTTGGAGTTCCACCTGGACCATATGATTTGATTTGTTTAATTTCGTTCATATTAGAGCTTGGTTATGACGTGTGTTTGCACAGCTTTTTATTGAATGTGAAAAAAAAAAATAAAAAAAAAAAATTTATCTGCAAATTAATTCTTTTTATTAAATTATGATTTGAATTTTTGACTTTAGAGAGATGCATCACTTTAAGCGAGAGGTCCTTTGCTACTGAATGTGGTAAATTAACTAAGTCCAGAAATCAGAAAGGTTCTAAATTTCAATTTGTAATCAGAAACTTCAATTTTTCACTGATAGTTCTTTTTGCTATCAATTGTAATTTTTCATCTGCCAGCACAACAAGGATTAAAATATAATTTTTTAAACATCATTTCACTTTAACCTCCAACTTGAACTAAATTGAAATTTTTTAATCTAAAACTCAATTTCAACTTTTAGAGTGCCTCGATTCGATTTTTTTTCCGTATATTTTCCCCTTTTTTCCAAATTTTTATTTTAATTTTTTTAACATAAAATATAAATTTTCATTACAAATATAAAAAAAAAAGGCAAAAAGACATAAATAGTCTTTTTAATGTTTCAAAACTTAAAAATAGGCTCTGAAGTTTTAAAGTTTGAAAATAGTCTTTTTTTTAAAAAAAAAATAGGGATAAAAATAGCCCCTCCTTTAAAAATAGAACAAAAAAGCCTCTGACTGTCTTTTTTTTTTTTAACCAAATAAACAATGCTAAACATGTCTGCAATTCCAATTTAAAGTTTAAAAGTGTGTATAAATAGGTTTGGCCGCTTATACAAACACCCCCCATACTTTATTTATTTATTTTTTTATATGAAGGAGTAAAAAGACATATGGGTGCAGACATCCCTACTAGGTAGGCACCCCTGTATGTTTCCCACGTCTTTCTACTACTCCAAGAAATATTATTAATATTAAAAAAAGATCATACAAAAAGTTGCCAAAGAAGATGATATTTCAAAATAAGAAATAAAAAGTCTATCTCCTACGCATAACAGGAAGACTAATAGCATCATAACGGAGTATGTCAATTGCCTCTTGCGGGAGGGAAGTCCACCAATGAGTCTCCTGTTGAGTAAAACCAAGAGAAGCAAAAAAATCTGCAGCTCTATTTCCCTCAAGAAAAATGTGGGAGAACTGGACCTGTATGTGCTCTAAAGAGTCCAATATCAACTCCCATGCAGCACGAATAGACCATGGCACAGTGGTCGAGTGATTCTGGAGCAACCGAATCACCAAAGAAGAGTCTGACTCAATCCAAACTGCGGGTAAATGTAACTCAACAATCTTATGGACCGCAATGATAACCGCCCATAATTCTGTCTCAAAGGCAGTCATAACCCCCAATGGAGCTGAGAAAGCCTGAAGTACTTGTGACCTATCATCTCT
>CATIWJ010276319.1:0-17933 GCA_949640765.1 Croton laevigatus | reverse complement strand
CGGCTCTCACCTTTAAACCGGTAAAATTGTTTTCTTTGCAAATTTCTTCAAAGGTCAGCTATTTTTGTGAAAGAATTTAAAGTTTAGGTACCGAAGTGAAAGAACCCCCAAAGTTCAGGTATTTTCAATATAATTGACCCGAAAAAACTTGATAAATAAAGTTCGGCTTTAAAACTGGATTTAAACTTGGCCTTTTATATTGTAAGCCAATTTAAAGACTAGATTGAATTTCGACAATTCACTGAGCAGCTTACTAAGTTTAGTATTAAATGTTAAAAAAAAGTTTAGTGGTAAATTTATAGTTAGAAAAGGAAGGTAGAAATTATGAAACTTATACTATTTTTTAAAAAATTACTGTTCCATTGCAAAGAAAAATAGGGGAACATTTAGCATTATTTTGCCATTTCATTCATATGAAATGAAAAATTGAATTGAGAAAAATAAAAATATTTTAATTTAATTCCTCTAATTTTCCTTTCATCATCCCATGTATGCTATACTTAGTTTTCTAAAATATTTTTTTCATGTCAATCAAAATGTAACCTGATTGGTCATCCTAATTTGGTGCTCCCAATTCATTAGTAGTCTCTAGATATTATTAAAAAAAAAAAAAATTGTGCCCGAAGAGAGCATCCCATCCATAATGGTTGGGTAGCAATTTCAACAAACTAGTTATATGAAAAAAAAAAAAAAAAAAAATCCTTCATAATTTTCTTTCTTCTCTCTTTTCCTCCCCCAACGATGCATATTTATGATTTCAAAATTAAGGTTTTTTTTTTTTTTTGGAAAAAAAAAATCATTGCAGTATTTTATTTATAGTTTAAAGTTTTAGAATGTAATTTTTTTTTTTCGTGAAAGGAAGAACGTAATTTTCTCGAAGTAGTTAAATTCCGAAAATTTAACACTTACTCGTATTATAGACAAGAATTTTCCAAATATAAATCATTTAATTTTGTTATTCCATTTTCAATTACGTGTTTATTTATAAAGTTTAAATATTACTACCTCCGTTTTTATGAATTGTTTACATTTCTGTTTTTAGGTGTTTTTTTGAGTTGTTTACATTTTTATTTATAGTAAGTTTTGTAATTGTTTATTATTATTTTTTATTGGTATCGGTGAAAAAATAAGTTTTTTAAAGGGTTAGTAATTGTTTATTATTATTTTTGTATTGGTATTGATAAAAAGTGGGTTTATATTGGTATTGGTGAAATAGTAAATATAAAGAAATGAAAAAAATAGATGTAGTATTTATTATTTTTGTAGTGTAAGTAAAATATTATTCAATAATTGAATTTTCTCTCGAGGCATACATACGTGTGTGTTTTATATAGCGCTTCAAGAGTTGCTGTCTAGTGGGCGCACCAGAGTACAACCGTGGCTATCTAGTGGTCGCACATCAGAGTACAACCGTGTGTTTTATAAATGTTTGGATTTCGTGTGTTTTATACGTGTGTTTTATAAATGTTTTCTTTAATAAAAATGTGAGAAAATCAATCTTAAACTCAAAGTTTATTATCAAAATAATATAATATCTTATTTATATCCAAATTGGATAACTGCTACTCTAAGAATAAAGCACAACTCAATGGTTGTCATGAGCCAACAACCGGGCTGCGACTAGAATCTGACCGTACAAGCGATCAAAATGATTCATCTAATTATTTTTGTCAACTATTTAGATCCAATTCAATTAGCTTAAAATAGTTAATTCAAGTTGACTAAGTAGTTAGATGGTCTAACTTATATATCATATCAAATCTCAATCAATATTTGATGCGAGATCTTACAAACCTCCCCATTTTGTGTATAATATCCTCGTTGTAACACACAAATACAAAATCTCACCACAAACACAAACATATATCTCACCAGGTAACGCACCGCACTTCTAGCTAGTGACTGGCTCTGATACTATTATTAGGGGTGTTCATTCGGGTAGATTGGGCAAAAATTGCCTGATCATTGCCCGAATTAGCATATTTCTCTTTTTTTTTTTACCTGTTTTGCCTGAATTAGAACTTCTGCACGAATTACCCATTTTGCCCGATTACCCGAATTTACCTGAGTTAAAAATTAAAATCTCAAACATAATTGTAAAATCATTAACATGAATCATTTCACATTGCACAATAATCAAAACGAGATGTTGCCCAAAACATAAGATGTCATCATAAATTAGATAGCCAAAAGCTCAATGTGGTAGAAGAAAAAAAAAAGGGAATGAAAAATTCTCGAGCTTTTTGCTCTCATTCCAGTAATGTAATTCTCAAATTCAATATACTTGATTCATCAAAATCTATCCGTAGTATTGTAAAATAGCAGATACCAGAAAAATGTTCCTAATACCAAAAAATGTAACTCTATAATTATATCTAAAACATGAAACTAATACCAAAAATTTGAAAAGTCAAATTAAAATCAAAGTTTTTATTTTTCCAGATATAATCCATCATATGCCATTCACATCTCAAAGATAAGTCAGGACAATTTTTTAGTTTCAAATTCCTAATAATCAAATCAAACAAATTACATGTCAAGCTATGAACAATGTGCAAACAATTGATTCAATAACCAAAATCTATTTAAGGAAGTGAGTTGGAAATAAGAGAGCTACCACAAATTACAAGAAAAAGTCTCTACAAATTACCTGTGAAAATTTTTAATCATACAGAACCAAATAAAAGATGAAATCAATAGAATAAATAAATTGAAATAGAACTAGATGAAAGATGAATGAGACTTGAAACAGAGTATGAGTAGTAGTTTCTAAAGAACAAAAAAAGGAAATTGTATTTCTCGAAACAAAGAAGAAAAAACATTAAAATGAAAATTATAGATTAAACGATGTCATTTTGTTATTCGGGCAGAACGAGTAATTCGGGCAAAAAGTTTGTTACCCGATTATTGCTCGAATTACCCAGATTAATTACCTGTTTTGCCCGAATTATCCATTTTACCTGAATTACCTTACCCGTTTTACCCGTACCCGAATGAACACCCCTAACAATTATTATCATGACTAAACCCGGAGTCGAGACTGGCATGCAGGTCGACCGAAGTCTGATCGCACAAACCTGCGAAATGATCAACTTAACTACCTTCGTCAACTATTTAGATCCAATTTCATTGGCCTAAAATGGTTAACCCAAGTTGACAAAGTAATTAGGTGATATAACTTATATATCATATCAAATCTCAATTACTATCCGACGTTGAATTTTGCAACCATACCCTTCATTTTAAGGACACACATGTATATATATATATAAAAAAGGCTCTTCAAGATAGATAGATGGATGATATTCTTTTAATTCTCTTAATATATGGTTTGCCTTGATTGGATATGAAATAAATAGATAATAAAATTTACTTATTAATGGAGAAGTACATATTAATGCAAAACTACATAAATCATCAAATGCATGAAGTTTTGAATTATATCATTTATTAAAAAAATTCCAAGTTTAATGTACGTTATCTAACATATAAAATTTAAGTGTTTAGTAAATTTTTAATTTTAAAACTAATTGTGATTGACAACGTCAATTTACTGTTAATTCCAACAATTTTTCTTGGATTTTTTTCATTCCAGCTACTAACCAATTCATATTATAACTATATTAATTTTGTTTAAATAATCATAAATTAAATTATGTTTTCTTTTTATTATTATTTAATAGTTTTTACTTATTTAAAAATAATTACTATATAATTAAAATATAATAATATAACATATTAAATATTAAAAATAAAATAAAAATAATATGATGAATTAGAAAATTAATTGAATCATATATTATATAAATTATATCTTTTCAATAATTTCCCACTCTAACAACAAATACTATTGATTTTCTACCAAATACCAGCCTAAATTTGGTATCATCAACCACTATTAACTATATATATTGGTATGAACCGCTAAATAAAATGTACGTTTAAGACCATTTAAAACAAATTAAACAATTTACGTAATATAATATTAATAATAAAAAATATATAGATGATATTCTTTCACTTGTATTGAGACTTTCCAATAATGTTAACGTTAATTTTCTGCAATAAAAGTTATCTCAAATTTATAAAATATCTAAAAGTTGATTTAAAAGCTATATTATTAGCCTCTAAAGAAAAAAGCTAGTATTTTATTAAGTATTTATTACTAAATACAGCTTAATAATACACTACATACGAGTTTAGTGAGATAATTCAAAATATTCAATAATAAAAAATGTCTTGTGAAAAAAAAAAAACATTTAAACATTCAATTAGATAAAAAAAATATGCAAAATAATTTATAAAACCTTTTGGAAATTTATAAATTTTTTAAAAAATGAATTGAAAAATTCTCACATACCCTTAAGATTTACAGCAAAATTAATAGAAAATTTAAAAAGTAACTAACTAAAGATATTTATATCAGTACATTTAAAGGATAAAAATATTAAAATAGTCTAAAATTTTAAAAAATTGTAATTATAATTGATTTGGTGTAATTGGTTTGGTTTATGAAAACATTTTATAAACCTGTGAAAGGCAAGATTTTTACATTTTACATGCATGTGTCCTTTTAATAAAGGGATCGAAACCTTATTAAGCACGACATTGGAAGTCGACGTGCATATAATATGTTGTATGACATCTTTGCTTACCTTGTGTTGTCCAAATTGACATCTAAAGGAAAAATGCGGCGCCTAATAATTTAGTTTCAAGCACGGATAAAACATGTGACTTTTAAAAAACACGTGACATAAATTGCAAACCCTCCGATTATGATGAAACATGGTTGTACGAACTTCTGGTCGACAAAAAAAAAAAAAAAAAGGAACATACTCTCCATAAACTTTGATGCATGCTATTATTGCTTTTTTTTTTACCATAGTTATAAGAGGGGTGAAAATTAATTTGGGACCTTAGAGTTATGAAAAGTAGAGCCTTATATTCAGCGACACTTTATCCTCGTATGTTATTATTGTTTAGTCCCATAATTTTAATTATATTAATTAGTGGTAGCCACGGCTGGGCTGGGTTCAATTTAAGATATGGCAGTTCATGGTTTATGAATAGTTTGAACTATTACTGAACAGTCTCGATAGTCGATTAACCAGTAACTTTTACGATTCCAAATCAAAAGGTTACGGATTAAAAAATAATGAACCTAAACTAGAGTAGAGGATACACAATTTTAAATCAATTCATATGGTTCGAGCTTTGGGCAGTTTGGATCTGATTTTTGGCAGTTCACCGATGGTTTAGGGGGACTAAACCAGTCCATGGCCACCTTTAATTGATATTAATTAATTAAAATTTAACTATTACTATCTCTATATAATAATATATCATCTAAATTTTATTTTCCTTATTAGTATTTGAATTTTCTTAGTATTTTACCATAAAGAAAAAGTTTAAAATTTCCTTAATTTTCATAAGCTCATAATTGTGTATAGGATAATGTGGGATAAAACAATTATTAGGATGTGTCATAGTTTAAGTTTTAGAGCAATGGAAGCATGTATTAATTAGCAGATAGAGCATCCCAATGAAAAGGTGCATAGCTCCAATTTGATTGACACATCAAAACAATAGAAGTTCTTAGAAATTTTTCTACAATGCAAACGTTTATATAATCGTCAAGATTGTCTAAGAGACTTTCTATTTATGGAGGATCTCTTAGACAATATCTACATAAATATTATTAGGTGATTGATTGAAAATTAAATTATAAGTCCAAAAAAAAAAAAAAAAAGTGGAATAGAAGATGTTGCATTAAAGAGAATCTTTTGAAAATAAACCGCCACAAATAGATACTCGACTACATAATCGTTCAGACCTTGTATTTTAGACAACATATCAGCTATAATCCACATCAACATTGTAGTCAATTTCTAAAAAATTTCATAAGTAACATACTAATGAATTATTGTGTTAACATTTTTTAACACTTGAATTGAATATTTAAATTAAAATCCCTAACCCTAGGATTTGGACAAACATCGAACGATACATATATATAATCTAATTGAAGTTCAGAACACTAAATAGGCAAAAAGAAGAAATGAGAAATTAATTCTTGAGAACAAGATGTTAGGGACAACCCAACTTGTGTGTAGACCTCCAAGCTCTCCAACTGTCCAAGTGTGTGGTTCTCACACCAATTCCCTTAATTTAAATCCTCTTTTACCCAAATCAAAGATTAATCCCTTTTTAAAAGTAATAATAATAGACAAATAAGTACAACTTTTGTATTTCCAAGATCAAAGTGGAGCTATTCTGGAAAATAATGTTGAATATTGTAATTTTTAAAAATAGAAGATAAAGTCATTTTTATATTTTCTTTCTTCCTCTCTTTCACAATTTTATAAAACGAAACCATCAAGATGTGTGCCGTTATCTGAGCGAATTTCGCAATCTCTATTAGTTTTGGGCACAAGATTTGGGAAAAAAAGGTAAAAACAAGATATCATATTAGGCTACAGGAAGAGTTCTCAATTATATATATATATATATATATATATATATATATATATAATATAACCATTTTGTAATTACTAATGATGCCAACATTTTGTAGGTCAACATTTGAAATCCCTTGAATTTATAATTGTTTGTTATTGCCTAAAAACCATGCATTCAAGGAATGAGAACTGCACTCAACATCGAATTTGCAAGAAATAAAAATTGCACGTGTAATGATGTAAAGTTTTTTACTGGTTATATATATATATATAAAATTTGGAATTTAAGAAAATTAAATATGCATATATACTTATAAATATTGGTTAGACTTGCAAAAAACTACTGGATATTATATTATTGATAGTCTTTTTGAATGGGATTGGTAAATTTTTTATGAATTTTGACAAAGCAAATACATAAATCACTAGTCAGCAATGGTCAACGATAACTTTTTTTTTAATGAATTTGGTAAAATTTTAGTAAATATTGAAAAAATATCCTTTGATGAAACTTGCTGTAAACAGCTAGATAATAAAGACAGCGAATATGCACATTAGGTTTTGTAACCCGTGATAGTTGTGATATGAATTTTATTATTTTGAACAAGTGCCCTTATGTTAATATTACCATGTGCTATTTTATAATTAGTTAATAGTGTAAGTTATTTACTCAAACTTTTTTTAAAAAAAAAAATATTGGAACGGCTAAAATGAGAAGTTTAGTAGACATGGTTTTAAGTACATTTAATTTATGAAGTGAAAAAGCTAAAAATAATGAGACTGTTAGAATAATTCTTATGCTATAATTCGTCTGTGTGCTGGATTGAATATTTAAATTTCTGCGCACCTCAAATAAAAATTCAATTTTTCAGAGGGCAACGGCAATAAACTATATACATATATTTGGAACATATTTTTCAAACATAAAAAGTTTGAAAAGTAAAACATTAATCCCTAAATATAATCTACAAATGAGTAAAAAAAAAATTATGATAAACTATTGAAAGCAGAATTTACCATTTCTAGAAAATTAGAGTTTTTTACTTTTTTTTTTTTTTGAGTAAAATTGCTAAATTTAGTAGTGTGAGAAGCATATACTATATGATTGACTCATTGACTGAGTAGTGAGTGGGCGTTTTCACAAAAAAAAAAAAAAAAAAAGAAACGTGGATATATAAAGGTATTGACTTTCTGGTATTCGCACTGCACACTTCTTCTACTCCTACTTCTGCTCCTGCCTGCCTCTCATTCTCAGCCTATAAATAACCCTTAATTGTACTTCTTCTTTTCAACCCAACTCAACCCAAAAACAATCATATCCCAAATTAAAAAGAAGCAGTAATGGAGCTTCTGCTACTCTCACTTTCCTTCCTCCTACTCATTTTCCCACTCTTCATTTTCTTCAGAACCAAACACCAATCCACCTCTACTCTCCTCCCCAAATCATACCCATTTATCGGTTCTTCTTTTGCTATAAACGCTAACTTTAATCGACGAGTCCAGTGGACATCTGATATTCTCCAAACCTTACCTTCAGCAACCTTTGTCCTTCACCGTCCAATGGGTGGGCGTCAAATTTTCACCGGAAATCCAGCCAATGTTCAACATGTACTCAAGACTCATTTTCACCTTTACAAGAAAGGCCCTGTCACTCGATACACTCTTTTTGATTTTCTTGGTAATGGAATATTCAACGCTGATGGTGAGACGTGGAAGTTACAGAGACAAATTTCTAGCCATGAATTTAGTACTAAGTCTCTTCGTAAATTCGTTGAGACCGTTGTTGACACTGAAATCACTCAACGCTTAATTCCAATTCTTTCTGATGCTGCTGCAAATAGAACTGTTGTTGATTTGCAAGATCTTCTTCAGAGATTTGCTTTTGATAATATTTGCAAGATCGCATTTGGGTATGATCCTGCTTACTTATTACCATCATTTCCTCCCATGGAATTTGCAGAAGCTTTTGAAGAAAGTATTCGAATTATCAGTGACAGATTCAACTGTGCTTTTCCTATAATATGGAAAATCAAGAAATTCTTTTGTGTTGGATCTGAAAAACGTCTTCAAAAATCAATGTCTCAAGTGCGTGACTTCGCCATGAAACTAATCAAAGAAAAGAAACAAGAATTCAAAAACAACTCATCTCCATCTCCTCTTCAATCCGTCGATCTTTTATCCCGATTCTTGAATTCAGGCATATCCGACGAGGCATTTGTAACTGATGTTGTAATCAGTTTCATTTTAGCCGGAAGAGACACTACGTCGGCTGCATTGTCTTGGTTTTTCTGGTTAATCTTCAAGAATCCAGAAGTAGAGGACAAAATTCTCAAAGAAATAAAGGAAAAATCAAATACACCAATATTCGAAGAAGTGAAAGATATGGTTTATACTCACGCTTCATTATCAGAAACAATGAGGCTATATCCGCCAGTACCGGTAGACTCAAAAATGGCAATGCAAGACAACGTTTTTCCAGACGGAACGGTGGTGAAGCAAGGAACAAGAGTTACATACCATCCGTATGCGATGGGTAGAATGGAATCGCTGTGGGGTAAAGATTGGGCTGATTTTAAGCCGGAGAGGTGGCTGGCCATAGACGGAGGGAGTAAGAAGTTGAGTTTCGTCGGAAGAGATGCTTATACTTATCCGGTTTTTCAGGCTGGGCCAAGAATTTGTTTAGGGAAAGAATTGGCATACTTGCAAATGAAGAGAGTGGTTTCGGCTGTTCTTAGTAGATTTAAGGTGGTGCCGGCGGCGAAGAATGGCGACGACCCGGTTTTTATTGCCTACCTCACTACTAAGATGATGGGTGGATTTCCAGTCAGGTTTGAGGAAAGAAAGTGAAGTGTAACTGTTAGCTAGATTAATAACATCACCGCTTCAAGAAAATTATTGTATTGAATGAATAATATGGGTGGTTGGGTGTAATGTGTTAATTATGTAACTATCAATTAATTATTATTGATCAATTACTCGCTTTTATTTGAATATCTATAAGTAAGCAAAATATTACTCATCCGTCGCAAAATAGATGTTCCAATATTTATTTTTTTTACTCCATCCGTGCATATAAAAGTTTATTATGAGAGATTACAATCTGTTTATAGGTCACAAACTTATAATAAGTATTTATAAATAATACATTTACAACTAGTATATATTTCATGGACAAATATATATAAAAAAGGGAAGTTTATAACATATTTATCATTATGATTTTTTTTTTTCCAAACATATTTATCATAGATTACACAAAAACAATATTGAGATTTGCAAGTTGCATATCAATTACACTAGTTTCTTAATAAGAATCATATGGTACTTATATCCCATCCCATGTACTAATCTTTTATTGCATACAAAGAAACTCAATAATGTAATATTGTTTGATACGATACCTCTTTTCATTGCATCGTAAGCAATGAAAGTTGCAATTCCTTGTCTATTTTTTCCAATTTCCATTATAAGCCGCAATTAAAGGAGTCCAACAAAGCACATTTCTAGTGTAAATATGCTAAAAATAGAAGTATGCATGAACCAAATTCCCTTGTTCACCAACCTGAATTTGCCTACCATATACCAAAACTTCAAGACCGACATACCAACCTAAATTTGACATGTTTTTTACTCTTTAATAATATCCTCATCTCAATAGAAGTTATTTCATTTTATTCATGATAATTATTTGTCTTTCCTTCATATGGGGTTTGTTTATAGAAAAATAGTGATATTATTAATTTATTTGGCCATGTATTAAGGGAGATAAGAAATCACTTTATGTTTGGTTTGTAAGTAAAAATGTGCAAATAAAGGGATTTCTTAATAAGAATGTACAAATTATCAGTAGCTTCACATTAAGTATAGGTAAGAAATCCTTTTATTTTCTCCATTCACAAGTATCCCTTTATAATTAATATCTCTAATTACTCATCTTTTCAAACCCAAAGTTTATAGTATAACTTAATCTTTTTCTTAATTTAACTTTTCCCCAATAGTATTAATTATCTAAGAGTTGTGATATTGAGGTGCTCCTCCACTTTGTTTTCCTTTTTAATGTTTGTTTTTTTTTTTCAAATCAAGTCTTGAATTGTATTATGCAGACCCGAGATCAATTACAGTAGCAGTTTGCAGAATTCAACTCTGTATTATCAGTTTTACAAAAAACAGTTACAACTATTGAATTTAATATTTAACGGTTCTAAATACTTTTTGTAAAATTGATAATACAGAGTTAAATTCCGTAAATTAATATCTACTGAAATTGAATCTTAGAACTGCACATATACAATTTAACGCTTGATTTGTAAAAAAAAAGAACAACATGAAGGACACCTCACACCTAAATTTTTATCCATTATGTAGTAGTACTTATTTTTTCTCCCTCACCATTTTTTTTTAGCATCCTCCCTGCCCATTTTACCGAACCATTAATACATCTCTTTGATCTGTCAAAGGTTACACGGGCTGCCACCAATACTAGTGTCCTCTTTCCCGGGACCATGCAAAAGAGCACGTGTGTTATATACATCTAATCGTAACTTTCAGAGTTCCTTTTTTTATAAGAATAAAATTGGAGAATCACCGAATCAACAATAAAAGTGCCAGTTGTTGTACAGGACGAAGGAGATGTTGATATGAGACACAAAGTAAAGTGGCCACCATAATTTGTTTATTTTTCACGTACTTCATGAGGTCATGTGGTCTTGTAATAGCCATACAATTTCTCATTAAATTATAAGCTCAAAGTGCACATTTTCTTTTTTTGTATTATAATTTTTTTAATGTCCTTCCTATCCTATCCTATATCCTATCCTATCCTATCCTACAAAGAAGAAAAAGTAAAATTAGTTTTCAACGTCTCTTGCAGTTCCTTTCATTTTATAGTCGGTAGCGGATAATTTTATTTTCGATTATATGCGACATAAAATCCGCGTAATTTGCCCATTTTTGCAATCTTATATATTTTTCAACTAAATTTAAATTATATATTATAAATTTTAACTTAATTGTTTTAAGTGTAAATAATTTAGAAAATCAAAATCCAATAAAGAACACTATTTTAATTTCTAAAACAATATATAGATCATTTTCAGTGTACAATCAAACCGAACACAAAATTTAAATTTAATTTAAAAAAATACAAATATCTTAAAAATCAATTTCAAGACCCCAGCACGACTCAATATGTATATATTTGAATATGTGGCTGGAATAAGGAATGATCTGAATTTGTATATCTGATATTTATAATAGAATAAGGGAGGTAGAGTATTCGATAAATTATTAGCTCTTACTCACCATTGTGTTTAAAATTGGTCGTGATAGAATTATTTGATTTTAATATTATTACTTTTAGAAAAAGTTTCATGCTTCTTATAGACTTATTAATGAATGGATATAACCTCACATCCTAATAGATATTTTGCAAGTTTTTATATTTTGTTAAGGGGATGCTCCAGTTTTTTTCCTTTTAGAACCAAGCATTATAATTGAGCATTTGAGCCGAACATTTTAATTTGTATAGTAGTTTAGTTATTATGTTCGAGATTGATTTTTATATTGTAAAATAATCTATCATTCTTATTGTGTATTTGTATTTTAAATAAATTTTTAAAAATTGATTTTTAAGATATTTGTATTTTTTTAAATTAAATTTAAGCTTTGTGTTCAGTTTGGTTGTACACTGATAATGATCTATATGTTGTTTTAGAAATCAAAATAGTGTTCTTTATTGGATTTTGATTTTCTGAATTATTTACACTTAAAACAATTAAGTTAAAATTTATAATATATAATTTAAATTTAGTTGAAAAATATATAAGATTGCAAAAATGGGTAATTATTTATAATGAGTGCCAAGATTAATTTTATTAACTCACAGTTTATAGAATTTGACTATATATTATACATTTTACATGACTACAAATTCAACGATACAATTTTTTTTTCATTTATTTTATAATATAGTTAAATTCTAAAAACTAAAATCCACCAGAATTAATGTGGAAACTCCGTAAAAATGATGCATCTGATTTGAAAAATTAAAAAATTGAAGCTCCCGAAGTGTTGATTCGAGACCTCTAGAATTTCCGATACATATTAAAATATAAATGTGGGAGTTCAAAATTTAATAATAATATACCAGATTTTGGCTCTTGCAAATTTAATGTTGTTGTTGATGACTCAAATCAAGGTAAGGGCTATCTTGGTGGGATAGGATAAGGATAGGACTTGAATTGAGAGACTGAAAACGGTTTGGTTTGTTGTGTTTTTATTAGGCATATGGACATTTTTTAATTCCAATAAACTTAAATTTCTGACAATTTTTATTTTCATACCACAAATCGCTTACTTGCCTTGTATTTCCTTTCTTCTTCTTTATAAGTTTTGAGGCTCTTTGGATTTTTCCACCTAACCAATATTTGTTTGTTCTTTGAGAATCTCCACTTAACCAATATTTAATTTAATACATTCGAATATTAAACTTTTGTTGGGGTAACCACTATCTCAAGTGGTAAGAGTAGGCTGGGACTTCGAGATTTTGGGTTGGCTGGTATGTAAATATATTTGTAATAGGTAAATAATATTTTTTTTTTCATCCCCAAAAGTGTTCAGTTTTTGACTTTTTGCCCCTCAATGAATTATTGATGCTATTAAACCACTGCACTATCTAAAATGGGTCCAGTTGCACCTTCCGTCCGTCCACTAGACGGAAGGTGCAATCCAAACTGAGTGTATTGCATATCACCATCCAAAAGGATGTTGTTTTGGGCGCTTGAACTCTTCATTCCTCTTTCAAATATTTTATCAAACACTTGGAATGCACCACTACCCCTTCTCCACCTCTACTCTTTCACTCTCTTTCCTCCTTTTCAATTACTGCCATTTCCAATATTTTTCAAAACTACCCATGAGAGAACAAACATCAAACTATATTCATGATGTTATCTCCCTTTATGGTCAATTCAAGTTTCTTTCAAATGAGTCACAAAATAGATAGGAATTTGTGGGACTATCTCCTAAGTGTGAGCAAAGCTCGGTGCGAACCAATTCACCAAACCGAAACAACAACGATAACTGACTTTCGGTAACGGTAAATTACAGTTTGGTAATCAATAGTTTTTTTGGTAACCATAATGGTGAATAATTTTGATAAATTTGGTAAAATTGATTACCAAATTACTAATAAATTACCGAAAGTGTTCATCCCAAAACTACAATGTTTTGGTGCTCAACCCAAAACTACGTAATTTCAGTGTTGAATTTTCAACATGACATCTTTATTTTTAGAAGTTCGGTAATTAGTATTGATAATTGGTAGTGAATCTAAAAATTATCGGTAACCGATTACATTTTATAGCGGTAATGATGATTTACAAATAGCAATCGATTAACTGATTACGACTGGTCAGTATCGATAATCAGTAAAGGTTACTGATTGCTTTCCCCTACTATATTTCCATGAGTCCTCGAAATCGTTCATTAAAATTATGCTCATTTTTAGTGGTAGCAGTATTTACATTTGCCCAGAAATTCCCATCTTTATCCAAACTGAAAATGGATGATTTTTATGTCCATCATAATTGCCATAATAAAACCCAACTCAACTCGAATAAAAAACTTATTGTCCGATCTATAAAATGGCAATTTATAGCAGTTGGTATTACCATCGGAAGAGTATTGTAATATATTGATAATCAGAATTTGACTTTGGAGATTGGATGGTAGTAGGGTAATCTGCTTATTTTGGGTTTGTTTTTGTTGCCAAAGAAGAAGTGAAAAATTTGGTTAGGCAGAAGAGACATTGTGGTTCGCAGGATCAATTGCATCGGGTTGCAGAAATACTGCTTGCAAGTTCAAAGAGTTAAACCGAAAACTTTCTTCATATGCCACCTGGGTCTGGTCAGAGGCAGGAAGAACGGTGGAACAAAGTAGGTGCAAACTCAGGAGGTCCATATTGACTGTGGCAACAACTTTAGAATAGCTTTTAGCGTTTTAATTGCTAAAAAACGCTAAATGCTATTTTTTGTAGCGTTGGGTAAAGTAGCTTTTTAGATAACTTTTAACTGTTTAAATAACGTTTTATTAAAGGCTAATACATGTTGCTTTTAGCTTTTAGCGTTTTGTAAACAGCTATCATAAACAACTAAAAGCTATTTAAATAGTTAAACGCTACTCAAACAGCTACTTTTACCTAATAGATCCATTATGTACTGTGCAAACCTGTAGAAAACTCACATCTCACACGAGGAAGAAGAAGATGACCAATGTTAGATGCTCTAAGACCAAATACTCATCAATTTTACTAACATTAAACTCTCCAATCTGGTTGAATGGAACTTTAAGATCCTCAACTGCATCATCTATCAATCCCTTGCAAATTACAATTTGTTTTTCTTTTTAATCTATATGTTCGTTTATGGTGCCCGATAAGTGATTGTCAAAATGCTCCTTCCAATTTCAGTTATTATATACTATAATATAAGCCCATTTTCTATTTTGAGGTGTCAAAAAATATAAGCTATTTTTATATTTGTACTAGTATTAAATGCTATTTTTTCAACAATTACCTCTCATAAATGGGGAGAATGAGTGTTTTGAGCATAGTTAGTAAAATACAGTCGTGAATTAAATGACAATTATATGTTCGCGTTTTATTCGACACTTAGTAGGAAAAAAAATCAAATATTTGGTTGAAAAACGTTGATTTTTTTAAAAAAGAATACGGTTGAGTACGTATAACACAGTACCAAATTAAAAAATTCAGCATATTTTTAAATTTTTATAATTGTATATCATTCATTAAGTACACAATACTTATAACATGAGATAAAATTTAAAAAAAAAAAGAAAATTGATATTGTTTTATACTATATAATAAGTGAAAATAAAAGAATAAATTTTAATCCAATTATACTTGCAAATAAAAATTTTGTCATAAAACTCACACTTATAAAGGCGAAAACATAATACAAATCTAAATCAACTTACAAACTTGCATAACGTAAAACTTTTATTTAAACTCTCACTGAATTTGCCTTTTTAAACGGAAAAATAAATGGTACGGGCTTTTAAAACTTATTTTAAACGGGAACTCTATTAAATTACTTTTTTAAACAGCTAGTTACCAAAAAGAAATATTTGCCCTTTTAAAATGGGAAAAAAGGGGTATGACCTTTTAAAACGCATTTTAAACGGAATTTTACTAACTAGGATTATGGTCAATTTAAACAAAAATTTATAATTAATTATAAATGAGAGAAATTTTAAGCATTCATAAAATATATTGCAGTTATTGTTTAATATCAATGTTTACTAATTAGAAGGCATTTAAAAAGCTTTTTGTTTTGATATCAATAATCTAACGAATATCTACACCACCATAAATGGTTGTTGCTTTTAATAAGCTTAAACAACAACAAGAAGAGGCCTTAACATCTCTAAAAGAGAGGTTGCAGCCCCAAATAGGTTGATGAAGGATTGATGAAATGCACTCCACTTGTTTGAAGAAATGCCTAAATGAGAAGTAAGAAATTTAAATATTTACATGCAAAAACGACATTATTTTGAAAGGTTTCATGTGCTCTGTTTGAGTGTACACCACCTTCCATTATCTAGCAGGATTTGGACTCGTTTTAAATAATTCAGGGATTCAATAGAATAACTAATTTTTTGAGGGGTTAAAAGTAAAAAAGAAAAAGAATGACGAAAAAATGTTATTATATACCTTTTTAGACGTTTAACAACATTTTTTGCTAAACATGCTACTGCCTGTGGCTGTTCGTATTTGACGAGATTAGTTCGTATACAAGTATAATTTTTTATTTTTTTGTCAAATGTATACATGTATATACCAACAATATTATTTTTTGTTTTTTGAAAAGACAATTATTTTTTTAAAATAAAGAAATTTATTTATTAAAAGGATGCTTAGGTAGCAGGATTTTAAAAAAGAGTTAAAATCATCGACGAAATTTGTTCCCACCAATAAATGTTAACGAGTTTTTCCTTAAAAAATTGTATATACTAGCATATGAGACATTTTAACTGTAAAGTTAAATTGTTAGGTATTTTAATTTATTGGCTAAATTTGAGGGCATTTTCAAATGTTATTCTTAATACAAAAGTTAATTGTGAAGATGATCATGTTTACAAAAGGAAGAAACTGGTTTACAGTTGGGATTCAAGTTGGTTTTAAGGAGAAATGAATTAAATTTGCTTGTGGGGCTTGTCAATGGTATTTCATGCTTTATTTTTGCAGTTGAAATTTCAAGGAGCTATAAGCATTTTCAGAGTTTCAGAGCCTTGAAGCAATATTGCAGATAAGTGCAACAAGGAAAAGATTAACAGTTTGCCCGCAATTGCCATTTTTTCGGCACGCAGTCAACACAGGAAATTGGAAAGCACGTAGTAATTGCAATTTGCAAAACAAAAGAAAATAAACTACATATACATTACACGTAGTTTTTGTTGAATTCTTATTTCAAAAAGTCAAATCTTCAAACATCGCGGCCATAGCCAGTTGCGCATTGTTATTTCAATCTGCGTGCTATAAATTTAATCTTACAGAAAACCCCTAAACACATCAAAGCAAGAAACATAAAGCAAGAAAAGAAGAAGAGATTCATAATAATGGCAGATGACCTATGTCCTGGTAAGCACATTATTTGTCTATATATTTTTATATATTTCAAACAGAGAAATGTTAAAAATTGTTAATTAAACAGATTCAGGGAAGAGCTCGTGGCCGGAACTGGTCGGAATCAAAGGGGAAGTGGCCGCAAAGATCATCGTAAGAGAAAACCCGAAGGTTAGTGCAGGGATAGTGAAAGAAGGAATGATGGTGACTATGGATTTTCGGTGTGATAGGGTTCGAGTTTGGGTTGACAAGTATGGAATTGTGAAAGAGATTCCTCATATTGGTTAAGTTATACATATTTATGTAATTATTAAAAAAAAAAACACAAATAAATCAGAGATGATTATGTATAGTCTTATGAAACTATCATCACTAAATATTTGTAACCAAGTAATTAATAAAAGAGAAATTTACAAAAACGTCCTTAAATTTTACCCTATCCTACATTTTTCTCTCCGTCTTTTTTTTAATAGATAAAAATATCCCAGCATTTTAATTCCATTGATAAAAATACCATTCTGTCTATTTTTTCTGTTAAAATAACAGTAGAAGGACCTAAATATAATTTTACGAGCCTTTTAAAAAAACTAAAGAAATGAAGGACTGAAATGAGAATTATTCATCTTCTTCAACCTTCTTCATTTCAACAAAGCAGCAACAGAGAGGAAACTCCTTTCATTAACCAAATACTATTTTTTTTTTTCACAAGAAGATTAAACAAACACTAATTATAACTCCTTTCAAAAGAAAAGGCAATCAGTTGATTAAATTTTGGTCGCATGGAAGTGTAAGTAGAAATGTAGATTTCAACTGGATACTCGTTTTCTTGGGGT
>CATIWJ010276301.1:0-16251 GCA_949640765.1 Croton laevigatus | reverse complement strand
ATTCTTGCCTATAAATACCAAACCTCGATTACTGTGCCAGGTATCTCATTTATTACTTTTCCTCTGATTATTCCTTTCTGAGCTAAGCAAATCCTAACTTAAGCATCGGAGTGGTCGCCTAAGGGCTTCGCCCGATCTTACTTCTTCTTGAGTGCAGGTCTGGTTCGGTATATCTCGCCTACCGACTCTCCGTCTCACGCGGTCTGGTCTCTTCTGAACCCTCCCTTTACGGTTCGGAATATCATATATAATTATGTTTTTATGTATTTAAAAGAAAATTACTTAAATTTGAGTTCTCCAATACCAAAAATATTTTGACTAGTATAACAAAAATTGTTGTTCAAAGTTACCATTGAATACGTAAATCACCTACTATAAACTATTTTAGTTTTGAGTTTTAATTTCAAAAATACAATCATGTTAAAATTTGCCAGAAAATTTCGAATGATTAAATAAAAAATTGTTATTCAAATCAACCATCCTTTTTAATTGGAAGTGGGAGATGATCGACCAAAAAATGTTATTTGGATCATAACGAATGGGAATATAATGAACTTAAATAGCACTAAAAGTTTCAACAAGCCAAGGGTCCAAGTTTATTGATTTGCTGCCATTTCTCCAATTTGGCAAAAGCATATCACATCTATGGTATATTGGTCACATTGAACGTAAAATCAGAATAACTCATCCATAAATTGCGAGCACAAAGCAAAATCAAAACCACTACCAAAAAGTCCAATAATTACTCTAATTTTCAGACATCAAAAGCCAATTTGTTAAAAAGGAATAAACTTTTTTTAACAAACTAGTTTTTTTAAGTTTGTGTTACACGTTAACTCATTTTATATTATCGTTATTTATGATGTAGTTAGTTTAATTAATTATATATTGACAGTAATAAAATTTATATAAACATAATAAATTTTAGTCTTAAAACCATTAATTAAAAAATTTTAAAATATTATTAATTCTATCAATATAATTAAAATTTTAATTTTTTTAAAAAATAACATTTATCAAAATAAATAAATTTATTTATATATTTATTTTTATTTTACAAGTTAGTCAATCTTATAATTTTTATTTAATTAAATTTATTAATTATAAAATATTTATTTTATAATAATTCAATGGCTTAACATACAAATTAACACATAACGTTTGGATTTTCCCTAATGAAACTTTAATGTTTATATGTGCATAATTTAACACTTCAAGTTTAAATTTTTAAACAAATTAACACTCATTTTAGCTATTCGTTGTTATCATACTTTTTTTTACACTTGTTGTTATCATACTTAAATATAATATTATTATCTTTTATGAGCACGTTTATCTATGGTTCGATTATAAATAAAGAATCAAAACTTTAATATGATTGAAATGTTATTCTTATGAATGAACTCTAATAAAGAACTCTTTGTAGGTCTATAGGTTTTTTTTTAAGTCTTCATATGTTTTCTAACCTTAATTAATAAAATTTCAAATTAGGGAAAACATAAAATTAAAAAAAATGGAAAAGCAAAGTATTATTAGGAAATTAATAACACTTCATATCAAATAAATAAATAAATAGTTATATGTATTCTTTATTAAAATATAATTTGGAATTTAATTAACGGAAACGATACATATCTTAAAAGGGATAAATTTGGAAATGAATTTTTTTATTATTTTAAAATAAAAAAACTAGTTAACTAATATTAGTAAAATATTGTTTTAATTGTTTATTTAATATTAGTATTTGTGGAAATCTCATTATTCCCAATAGTTTTTTTAAAATGCATTATACATGCTAACTTATTTTATATTTTTATTGTTGACGCTATAGTTAATTTAATTAATTGTATAGTGATAATAATAATATTTGTATAAAATAATAAATTCTTGTGTGAGTATTAGTAACTAAAAAAATTAAAATATTATTAGTTATATAATTATAATTAAATTTTAACAATATACTATTTCTAATACTACTTCTAACATTAACGGTGCACTAATTCTAATCCTAACATTAACTTAGTCTAATATTATTAATTATTTATAAAAAAAAATTTCGTAACTCTATTTCAAATTCTAAGATTTAGGTAACACTAATTTTATCAATAATAATAATAATAATAATATATTTTTATTAGAATATGATTTGAATCAGTTAATAATTAAAATAGTATTTCTTAATAAAATATAATTTGAATTTAATTAATTTAATATTATAAAAACAAATTTATCTCAATAATATAGATTTTATAAGGGCATTTTAGGTGAACACCCAATATTACCTCATTTTTATTGGTACTTTTATATATGTTATATATAGATAAATTAAAAACATGATTTATAGCAAATTAGGTAGTGGCTTTCAATAGTAAAATTACTCAGGAACGAATCAAAAACTATAAATTAAAAAGAAAGTATAACAACTAGCACTAATTTAGCATACTCAACTTATATAAACCCTAACTATTTCAACAGTTTAAATTAAATTCCTCCAACACCTAAACAAATGAAAACTACAAAATAATAAAAATTAACACAATTTTTTTAAAGTGAAATTATAGTATTATTAGAAAAATAAAAACGTTATACAGAAGGATCCAACACTATTACGTGGGTATATGAATAAATAAATACAAATAGAGTACAAACATTGAGTACAAACTCATTGAAGAAACCCTAAAGAACAAGCAAGGAGCGAGATTCACGGATATAAATGACTCTTATAAATAACTGGAAATAACTATATATATTCTGTTTACTCATAAATAAACAAAATCTGTAAAATATATATATGATTGCTTTTGTCTCCTACAATAGTATATTGGCTTTACCATTTAAACCCCAAAAGATAAATAATCTACAAACTGAGCCGTGCCTCTATAATTTTCTCATTTCACCGACAACTCCCTTTTTTTATTTAATTTTCGTCTTACATTATTGGCTTTCACGTGGGGTTGATTTATTTAATATATGCGTGTGCGTCCTTTTTTTTACTATTTGGGATTTCTTCTATTATTGCTCTCTTCCCTGACGTGTTGCTGCACATAATAAATTTTTATTGAAAATTTTGATTTTTGTATTATTATTTGAATAATTGAACAGTTCATTTAATTTAGGGGGAAATATACTGAAAATCACTTAAAAAATAAGTTCGAGTATATGATTAGGCCTTAATTCAATGGGTTCGGGATACATGCAGTTTATTCTAAAAAAAGAAAATCGGAAGATCCATTTTGCTTCTAAGGGACAATGAACAGAGTGTAACTTAGACCAGTAGTAACATGTTGACAGAGTTGAATGTGGTTTAGGGTTTGAGTTATTATTCTGTAACATTATTATTATTATTATTATTATGTATTGTCTCCCTTTCTTTGTTTCTTCCAGTTTAAATATTTGTTGATTTGGGTCAACTTCATGTACTGTTCATTGTTTCCAGTGCAAAATGTCTTGGTATTTAAACTATTATTATGTTATAAGGTAAATGCATTTTTAATTTTTTCATTTCAATTATTTTATAAAAACTTAAAAAGCATATTCAATGAACATTTACTAAATATGCATAACAACAGCCAAAATTCTGTTTTATTTATGATATGATGTTTAATGAATCGGTGTTTACTTTATTAACAACATACTCATTTCCTCATCATTATTATTAGTATTAATTAAAATTTGAGTAATCTTTAATTTACTATTACAAAATTATAAAAACTTACAGTGGACGACAATTAAATTGCTAAATAATCATCATGTTACAGTCCACGCTTAATTAGGGAATTAATTTTAGGTGGTCAACACACTAACTCATGCCTAATCATGACCAAAAACCTATAATTTTGTAACCAAAAAGTTCTGTATTCTGCTCATGCCTATAATCTCTATTTTGCCGCCTAAAAAGACCCTTGAATATTTTTTAGCCTTTGTATTGCTAAAAAAGAAAATATTTTTTTTGGGTGTTTTGTTTTATCATGAAGAAAAACAGAAGGAAAGTCGCAATCAGGAAAGGAAAATAGACTAGAGGGGTGTGCCCGACAATGGAGACGTGAAGTGGGCCCATATTTCACGGGTATGTTGGGCCTACATCGAAGTAAAACATAGGTCCACTTAAGTTTGGTTTGTAGTAGAGGGCCCAAAAGTGAACCCAACCATAGGAGAAAGAAAGATAATAATTTTCACCTGACGTGGGGGCACTTAAGCCTCAATCCTCATCATCATTTACGTTAATGGTCCTCCACATGTAAACGCGCACTGCTGATTTTGCTTATGAGAAATTGATTGATTGGCTAAAATTCAGTAATATTACATTACATTATAAAAAGGTGGGTCCCTTTCCATGCACACCATGTGCTTTTGATTTTGACTCTGCACCCAAAAATTAGGTTTGACCGTTTTGAATTGTCTAGTTTTCATGCAACCACCTTCTATTTCTATACCTTAACGCCATGTTTGCCAATCTAGTTGCAAGAGTAACCCCAAAAGCCAAAGATCTTAGGCCATGTTTGGGAAGATGAGGAACTTACATATGGAAGGATGTAAAACAGTGAAGGTCAAGTACTAAACTACCAAGCAGTACTATTTTTCATTTTATTCCCTCTTCGGATTGGAGTAGAGTTAAGGATGTAAAACAGTTTTATTTTATATCCACCTCCATAACGTTTAACCATTTCAATCAATGTATTTTGAATATTTTAGAATGTTTTCATCTTTTATTTTATACTGACATTTATTTTTCACTCTTTCAAACAAAACATTAAAAACTCTATACTGTAATACAAATAAGAGGTTGGACGGATGCATCCACTACAATTAGAGGAATGGTATTGATCTAACTTTTGTGTATGAAAAATTTATAAATTTATTACTAAGATTAGTTACTTGAAGTCTCAAAAATATGTGATTTAGTGGACTTACATGTACGCGGACTTATGATATAATGGATGCATGTTGGGAGTCATTTTACATAAAATCAATTAGTTTGTGATAGTCCGACATCTACTCATCTACTCGATTATAAGTTCTTGATATAACACATTCCTCTTCAAGCGTAGCAAGGATGGCAAACTCGGTCAAACATCAACAAGCCAAAATGACACTTGCCAATACAAAAACTCACTAAAATATTTTTATTGGTATTGATATGGGAGGTTCTTGAATATGGATCGATTGGCATATCCTCTACCAATTTCTCTTGCAAGGAACAAACGCAAAGCCCTAGAATCCAGACCGTTTTGGGCATATGGCTCTAATAATATGTGAAAGACCGTGAGTCCGCAGCCTGTTATTATCCCACATTATAAATTTTTTGCCTTGTCACAAAAACACCATATTTTAAACTTTGTCATAAATACATTCTTTAACTTATAGGCTTTGTAACAATTATACTTCAATTTTTAGTTTTGAATGAAATTAAAACTCTAAGGCGCTTTTATGATATTCAACAAACTCACTTATATTCCCTTGCATTTTTCCATCAACCAGCATGAAAGGAAAAGAGAGAAAAAAAAAAAAAGAAAATTTTCCCCTTCAAGGTCTAAATATACAAAAAATTGAGACCTACATAATAACAAGAAATTCCAAAATTAAAGGTGGCGCGGAATGGAATTGGGTATTTTGCTCTGTTGGTAATTTTGGTACTATTTATTCTAATCTTGTCCTTGGGAGATTACCAAGGGAGTCAGTAATGGATAGATAGTTTCTTAGTTACGTTATTCCTGGAAAAAATATGACCAATAAGGTTGGTTTCGCTTTTGCAAAATTCTTAATTCTTGAAAAATCAAAATGTTCTTAGAACTTGACAGTGGGTATAACAATTATACTTCTACTTTGAGAAGGAAAATGAAAAAAAGATAATATAAATAATATGATGTAATTGTGACAAAACAAAAAGTTCATGGTGTAACATAATGACATGCTCACATGAGCGAATGTACCTTAGAAGTTGGAACACATCTTCTACAAAATTAAATTGATTTGTGCTAAATTTAATGTGTATTCCATTACAAGTCCTTGATATAAAAAAAAAATTGTATCATGTTAACTTGATCTTTGCTAACTAGCGAATTAACTATTACTCCTCAAATTGGATCGATGTTGACTAATTAAGGTGCTATCAATTGGCTAAGGTTGGACAGCTTTGATAAAACTTATACAAGCCTCTTGTGCGAAGTTCATCATTCATGGCATGCCGATGAGAAATCTAGAAGAATTGGAGTCATAAAAAGTAGATATTGATTTTAATTTCACTTATTTAGAAAGAGTGGTGGATAATTTTCAATGCAGGCACGTGTGCCCTAGGATCGGATTCAGAATCTGCAAGTGCATGCCATATATATATAAAATTAATTATTTGATTTTTGATTTTTTTTTTGGCAGTGATATTTGAAAGGAAATAAAATAAAATATATGAATGAAGATATGGAAAATAATGGAATAATAAAACATGAAAGATAATAGATATATCACTATCTAGGCGCACCGCTTATTTAATATTTTTGTATGTATTATATAAAAGACGTCAACTATGTCTACAGTCTTGTTATATGTTCAGTTACATCAGATTCAATTCCATAATTTTTCCATTTTTCTTCTGGATATACCAAATCCAATAACTCTTAACATTTAACCCTGTTTTTGCACTAACTTTTAGTGTTTTTGCGTATATAGTTATAATGCTCTTGTTATTTATGATATGTAGCCTACTTTTTTAAAATAGCCAGAGTTTTTTTGTTTGTTTGCATTTTACACACATGCAGAGGTTTTTGTTACATGAAGTGGGGCTTAAACCTACCACCACTTACATACTTAACTTCATCTCTTCCAGCCCCCCAATAGTCAGAGTTGATTACGAATTATTATTCTCTATTTAATATAACTATTTCTTTTTTTGACGGATTAAAATAAGTATTTCACTTTTTGTTTCTCATTAAACAACAATTTTTTTTTTTTTACTATTATGTTATCCTGTAATGTGATAATTAATTTAAGAATTTAAATTTATGTTATTTTTTAACTTTCAAATATGCAGAATAGAATTTGTTAATAAGTTTCATAAAAGTTTTGTTAGTTTCCTTATTTCAATGAGGTAAATGGTAAGAAAAACTATAATATCATGATAAACTAGTAGTTGATTTGGAAAATAGTAAAATAAGACCATCTATAGTAGCTAATTGGCCGTTTACATAGCTTTCATCATTTGCGAGCGACTTATTAGACACATAATTTATCAATTTCTTTAACAACTAGCCCCTGAAATGTAAAAGTTTAATGATAGTTAAATATGAACTAATTGCCACTAAAATTAAGAAGTTATATTTTTTGGTCAACTTTTCAGAGTTAAAAAATAACAAAATTTGAAAGCGAAAATTTACGTATCGTTCATTTTTTTTTTTAGCGTATTTGTGATACCTAAAATTTAGGAAATTTGGGGTGCAAATATGTGAAAGCGGAAGATGGGACTTCAGCTAAGAAAAAACACTCAAAAAATTGTTGATTGAACGAGTAACGTAATGGGCAGCAAAGCAAAAGTAATGTCAATGCACTTGAAAGAAAAAACCAAAGCAAGGGTGTGGTGTGTACGTAAAATTAAAATAAATCCAGGCTGTGGACAACAAAAGTCTTCACTTCACAACTAATACATTAAGAGGTCGTAAAATGAAAATTCATCTTCTAAGCTGTCTTTGTATTGTACTGGATACCAGGCCCAACTCTTTTATTGCCCAACCAAACAGAACCAAACCTTATTAACACGTCCACCTGTCCCTACTTAATAAATTCATTCTTAATAATATTTCTCTCCACGTACGCTGATTAAAAAATAAATTAGATCATTTTAAATACTCCAGAATATGATTAATAATTTAAAATAATTGTTTGTTCTACCTAATTATAAATATTTCTCCATTTAAGAGAGATAATAAGTAGATGATAAAGTTGGCGATAGAACATTAAATAATTAGTTTTCGTGTTTATATATATATATATATATATATATATATGCTTAAAATATCAATTAATATTTTCAAATTTAAATAAAATAAAAATAGTTTTAAATAAAATACAATAACTCTTAAGAAATGATAAATAAAAATGTACAGGTGAGGTAGAACACTTTTTTTTAGAGGGCGTTTGGTTGAAAAATTATTGCAGAAAAGTTGAATATTTATGTTTATTTCAATTTATGGTTCAATTTTTTTGGAAAAGTTAAATTTTTAATAATGTAAGCCCGATAGTTACTTTTTCATATACATGGAAAAGTGATTTCCGTCTCAAACTATAGCAAAGTTAAATTTTTGAATAAAGTATATATTAAAATAAAATTTTGATTTTAATTCTTCATATTTATTCAACTTTCTTAGAAAAATTTTATTTCTATTTAAATACGATAATTCAATTTTTCTACATTTATTTTGCAGGAAAACTATTTCTCTAGGAAAATAATTTTATTGGGAAAGTTGAATTCCGGTAACCAAACGGCCTCTAATTTAGTTTTGGAATTTTTTTCATCAAATGATTTTTTTTTATTATACGCCCGGTGTCTTAGGGGCATAACCATTTTTAAAGTATTTCAACGGCTTCAGACTAATCCAGATCAATGTATGACAGGAACCATTAAAGTCGTTCAAATGATTTTTTTTTCTTTCATTTATTTTTTTTAATTTTAACAAAATAAAAATAGCTACAAAATATAATATGATTTATTTCTTCTTGTTATTATAATATGATTTATATATTTAAATTGAAATAATTATTTAGATAAAAATAATACTATTAGTTTAAAAAACTTAGCATAATTGATCATAGTATTTTAGTTTTGGTTATTATTTTCTGTTTGAGCAGTAATTTTATTTTTTCATTGGTTATTTAGATGAAAAATCAAATAGAAGAATTAGATTATAAATTATTTTGTATTAAAAATTCAGTGATCAATCATATCCATTATCCAATATATTTATTTGTGTGAAAAACAAAAACTCCTTAACGTTTTGATCGATAGGTGGTGGCTTTCCCTGGAGTTGTAGCAGGCTGCAGGCCCACTGAGGTTAGAGCTTAGGCTCAGAGTGGTACATGGGAGGAAAAGTTTCAGGCCCAATAAGTCTTATATGACTTTAGTGATTCACTAATTAATGTTAATGTTCTTTGAAGAAGGTATTCATATAGGAGATGCATAAACCCCAGCACTCCTAGGAATTAGAGTTATACAAAAGATGGAGTAACTCATTTTGGAGGAAAAGAAACATTAAAACCAGAAGCATGCTCGCAAGGAAATCAGCGCTGGAATTGGCTGACCTTGACTTGCCACTCTCTAGCCAGCAAGCACATCTGGAACCAGATTAGCAACCCATTCAGGAGCTTGCATCCTCAAATATGAATAAACAGAAAAAGATAAATGAAAGATTTTAAAACATATTATAATCTATATTAACCATTTAAAATATAACAAAATTTTATAAAAAATAGGTGTAATAGAAAAAAAGTAACATATCTTATAATATTCTTTTATTCTCAAACCTATATAAGGTAACATTTTTCATATTTATTTATTTAAAAGCTATATATATATATATATATATATATATATATGTATTAACATAGGCGATAAATATATTTAGCATACTAATAAAACACTCAATGAATGTATTTTCAGTCATTGGTGATAGAATGGTTTTGGAATTGAGTATGCATGTACAATTAAAATTGTTACTATGTATGATTTAGTAAAAGCATTAAAACGTATATTACACCCGTTTCAATAAAATAAACAAAATTTTCATTTAGCTGTTTCAAAATAATAGAAAAATTTTCTATTATGGAAAGGAATTTTGGGCGAAAATACCACATTGCCTTTCAAAAAGGCTTGGTGTGATTGAAGGAGTTGGGCACACTGCACAAAGCTGTGTCAAGCGCATGCAGGTGCTGCGTAGTGCATGTGTCTGATCGCTTATTGTATGAATTACAGAGCTGGCAAAGAGTAATTATAGTATGTAGCTAATACGTTAGGAGTTTGTGGCTAATTTCAGCCATTACTTTCTTCAATAGAAAAGATACACGTTATTTTATTTGTGAGTACATATTGTCCAACAATGTTAAAAAAAAAAAAGGAAAATGTAAAGATCACACATTAGAAGTCTTTCTTTTTTTTATTTTTTTGGCAACTTTGATTATTACCTTCAGTGAAAACTCGAACCATTGTAAAAATAATGTGTTGTCACATGTTTTATGGCCATAAAAATACAAGATGACCACATACATGTGAGAAAATGTCCGGATTCTAGATAGCAGTAATTGTTTTAGGGTAGAAAATGAAAATTTCAATTTCCTCCAAACCAAATTGAGGGATCCTTAATTAAAGGGACCACTTGATGAACTTAAACTAGTAAACATCAATATTGAATAAATTGGTTCTAAACATTTTTTTTTTTGCCTTTAGTTACCTCAAAAGTGTTTGAACCTGGAACCTCTGGTCTTTGATGTCATTACCTCACCACTAGGCCACCCCATTGGGTTAATTGGTTCTAAACTTAAATCAATCGAATTATATCTTTTGCATCTCAGACATTTGTGGAAATATTTTAGATGCAATTTTTTTCTGAATACAAGATGCAAAATTTTTAAGAGCTTGTTCGGCAACTTAGTTATTTTTAGCGCCTAAAATGCAGCCATTTTTCTAATTCATATCCATCTTTCCTCCATAGTTTGCGTTCCGAAAGTATCCACTTCAATTGACTTGAGACCAAATCCATTGGACAAACACATATTTTATTCATTTTATATAGCTTATTGACCTCTCTTTGTCTCTTCTTTCTCTAAATTTTTAGTTCGACTTTTGCTTGGGCTATTGTTAGTGATTTCACATGCGGTAGCTCTCTTTTCTTTTTCTGTTTTTCTTTCTTTGTTTTTTCTAGTAGGATATTTTTTTCTGTTTCCTTGTGTGTTTGGTTTGCTGGGTTGTGTCCCATTTTTGTTTTTTTTTGTTTGTTGTGGTAGCATAGATCTATTTTGTTTGGAAGCAGATCTACAAGTGTTTTAACCTTCTTTTTATCTTTTAGTTATGGATCTGTCTTCTTCATATGAAATCAGATTTTCTTATTCTCTTCTATTGGTCTCCAAGTGTTTCTTCAGGAGATGTGTAGATGGAATAGCACAGCATGTCCTTGGTGGCTGGACCTCTCTATCTCGTGGCTTGCATTTCTTGAAAGAGAGTTTTATGACGATTAATGTTCAGATTTAGGAGCTTCAAGTGTTTTTCTTTTACAATGTTTGGATTTTGAATATTGTATGTGGGCTCTGCTTGTTTATTCAAGCTTTTGTTGTATTTCATGAATGAAAATATAATATTTTAGTGAAAAAAAAATTTGACTTGAGACTCTTATATATCCTTCCTTACTTTTCAACGGAAAAGATCACATGAGTTGCTGGATCTCACAATTCGCTATTTATCTCCCATTAAAATAAGGGTAAAAATTGAACAATGGTCCTTCCTTAATATTTGTATCAACAAAAACTTTCTATATTTTATTAAAACGGAATAGTAGAATTATATGTGGAAACTAAGTAATTTTTCTATGTTAATAATAACTATATAGTGTTGTTATATTTTATTTTAAAACATTGTTGTGATGTACATGTTTTAATTTTTATTTTATTTTTTGTCACAATACTGTTTTGGTACTTTTTCTTTAAATATACTATTTTTATTAATGATATTTTAGAAATATTTTCTTTTACTTAAATGATTACCTATCACTAATAATAGCTGATTATGGAAATATTCATACAAATTTTTGTGATTATAAAATGGTTATGAAATTGAGAAATTATATGAATACTCAACAGTTGCCATCCCAATAGGGTTGAGCAAATAATTTGAGTTATTCAGGTAATTCGGATAGATCGGTTAATTCAGTTCGGTCAAAAAATATTAAACGCGTAATTCGGTCAAGATTTATAAAAAATTTCGAGTAATTCGGTTAAATTCGGGTAAAACGAATTTCGGCCGAATAAACCTCATTACTAGAAATCTAAAACTCTGCCGTTTTGAAATGAAATATATAATTCTAATTTCTCTAATTCTCTTTCTTATGAGTGAGCAAATAATTCGGGTGATTCGGGTAGATTGAGTAATTCAGTTCAGTCAATCTGGTAATTCGAAAATTATTTTTTAATTCAGTTAAATCGGTTAATCAAGTAAAGTGTAAATTCGGATAAAGGGAAAAAAATTCATATTTTATAATTCAATCAATATTTTTTTAAAAATTAATCGTTCTGACCGAATATTCACTCCTAATCCCAATTCAAATCCCAAATCAGTTCTATTTCACAAAATGGCAAATTAACTATTTAGAAAAGCAAAAACAGCACTTATTAAAAATCAATAACAAAACGAATAGTAGAAATATCGCATCAGAATGCAACCCATGATATGCAGCATCTTCTTCGGCGAGACAAAGAAGCTCCGTCGCCACCTCAACCTTGCTTCCGACCTACAAGCTTACGGAACCGGTCCCAAAAGCAACGAATGTCAGTAGCCTGAAGCAAGTCGGATCGTGATATCCAGCAACTGCAACTTCATTGTCTCCACCTGAAAACCGAAGTACAACGTCGTAAAATGGTAGGAAACTAAACCGATTCAAGTTTCCATGGAGTTTTAGGTGGTATCAGTTGTGCTTTTGCAATCGGTCGGAAAAAAACAGGAAGCTTCAAATCATTGTAAGCCTTGGCAAGCAGCTTCAAAGATCGACTAGATATATATTCCGTTGAGAATTAGGTGATTGAGTTGATGAAACCGGCCGAAATCGCATTTCTGTTGAGTTGTAGTGCGGTTTCTGGTCAAAATTTGGCCGAAATCATGGAGTAGCCTTCTGTATGTCTCGTCGAAATCGTTGCCAGAATAAAAAAGGAAAGAGGTTTCCGTCGAGTTTCAGACGGAAATCAGTCAAAAAGCGTTTTCTGCATCGCTGGAAAATTGGGGCAGTGTGTTGCCCTTGTCGGAAATTTCGCCGAAAAATCACAATCGCCGGAGATGTAGCCCAAAAATATAGTGGTACCGGAAACCATTCCCTTAGTATACATATGGCAAAAAGATGGTCGTTTTTGCTATAATCTTCAATTTTTTTTCCCCCTAAAATGTAGGGGTGTACAAAACCTAAACCGAATCGATCAATCCGATCGAATCGACATGTTCAATTCGATTTAGTCAGATTAATAGGTTCGGTTCGGTTTTATGTTTTAAGAAAAATCAGATTTTATTTCGGATTAAACCGAAAAAAACTGACAATTTTTTTGTTTTTTTTACTAAAAATTTCGGGGCCGATCAAACCGAATCTGATCGGTTCGGTTCGAATTTTAATATTGAAAAATTTCGATTTTCACCTAACCCAATAGATGCGCATCCTACTAAAATGTAGTAAATGGCCAGTTTTTCCATTATATTGCATAATGTTGCACTTTTACTAATATTTAGATTTTGGGGGCCTGATTATCATGTATATACCACTTCAAATGTTGATACTTGCTAGCATTGGCTGGAAAATTGCCAGATTCACTTAAAATGTTGATTGGGCTTGCCTCTTTTCCAGTTGCGGGATTGGGCTTGACATACTCTTCTTTTATTTGAGAACACCTATGAAAAATAAAAAAATAGTGGAAACGTGAAAAAATTTGAAAATAATGGAAAAAAAATGGAAATTTAGAATTTTTAGGACACATAATTAGAAATAATGTAAAAAAAGAACAGTTTTATGAATTTGTATATGTTTGATTATATTTGTTTGTATCTGTTTGACATTTATTTATATATATTTGTGTTTGTTTCAAACATATTTGTATCCGTTTTGTATTTTTAATTTTGTTTTATTTTTTTTAAAAATGGCATCATAAAATTGTTAAAATAAAAAGAAAAAAACCTTTTTTCTTTTTACAAAATTTTGGTGAATGTTTTGAATTTTGTAACTTTTTAAATAAATGAAATCAAAAGAATCGAAAAACACAAGGGGTTTGGGCTTAATACATAATGATCGGTTCTTTCTCTTTTAAGGCTCAAATCTTATACTTGATTCTATTTTTTTCACTTTTTCTTTGATTGGCTTCTTCATCATTTCTATTTTGATTGGGGTTTCATTTTAACTGATAATATAAGATTGGAGGAATTTAATTTTTTTTTTATTCACCAAATATTGATAAAATTATTTTTTCAAGAGAAAGAAGATCTGTATATTCATTAGAATAACAGGAAATTACAAGATCTTTTATTATAGGAGGAACAACTTTCCAATAGTGAAAAGGCTAATTTGCTTGAGAAAGTTGATGAGCGGACTTATTTAGATTATCTTCAGATCCAACTCTCTCAAATTGTTCTTTGTAAGAGAAATTTCTGAAAATTAATATCTAATTAGCTGTCGGTGTTTAATTTATTACACAGCACGGACTAACTCGTAACCACAAGTATTGAGCCGAAATAATCCACAAATTTTTGAAAGGACTAAAGTGGAAGACAGAAAACCTTAATTAGTCAACATAAACGAATAATGGTGTGTTTACTGTTCAACAGATTGTGGATTAATCAAACTAATAGTTGGATAATTATTGATGAGGCTTTTGCTCGCTTTCAGCCGACACTTTCCATTTAATCACCACCTCACTATGATTAATTATTCAATTAATCTGTGTCATGTCATCTGTCCTTATTTTGAGATGCCTAAACTGCTCCACAATTTTATAAAGATTGGAAATTACTGGTTTTCACAAACTTTTGCATGCAATGATTTATTTGATTCATTCATTTTAAAAGTAAGGGCAAAGTGGTTACTCTCTTTTTGGAAAAATATGAAATATCAAATAATTCATGAGATGCTTGGTGCTTAAAATTTTAAATAACTTCACACCACAATTGTTAAATCAAGAACTGGAATCCCCATTTTTTGAATCCAAAATTAGAAATCAAATCAAATTGGCATATGATTTTTTCAAATAATTAAAAGTAATATGTGTATATTTACAGATTTTTTTAATTAATTTTATGAAATAATACTAATTTCATAATTAATTATACTTTAATCCATAGGAACTAATATAACTTAATTAAATGGACTGAATTGCAGTTTTCTTTTGCCATGGACTTATTCGTGATTGTTCATTGTGTCCAAATGCTATGTTGTAAAATCAAGGGATAATTATTAATTAGTCCCTAAATTTACATAGTATATAATTTAGTATCTGTGTTTTCAATATTATATTCTCATCCATATCTTAAATTCTTGTTTAATTATTTAGTCCTTTAAGGAATTTAAATATTGAATATTTTAAAAGAAAATGATTAAATGATAGAATATTTTAAAATAAAAAGACTAAAAAATTGAAAAATTTTTATTTAATATTTAATTTTACAGTCCTTTTATTTTAAAATATTCTATAATTTACTCCTATTTTTAAAATACTATATTTAGTCCTGAAAAAAAAGACTAAATAGTTAAATAGGAGAAAAGACAATTACAGAAAAATATAATATATTAAAAATATAGGGACTAAATTATGTAATATTTAAAACTTAGAGACTAATTAATAATTATTTCTAAAATTAAAATATTAAATATTTTTTCACGGATATTCAAATATAGATAACATTTTCCACCAAAATTTCACAATCACAAAGTCAGATTTTCCTTAGTGAAACGAAGCATGTGAAGAATACTTTTGCATCAAAATTGGTCAGTATAGAATTAATTTTTTCTCCCATAAGAAAATCTACCCAAAAGGGTATTGTGCAAATTATTAATTCTAACATACCCAAAAGGGTAAAAGAAAATGAAAAGTTTTACTAGACAAAGCTCACAAGCAAATATAGAATTGGGTGATGCTAGTTGTCTCAGATTGAGACGTCTCAGGAGGGGATAAAAAGGGAAATAAAATAAAATAAATAAATAAACATAAATAAAATCCTATTTTCCAAAAATACCCTTTGATTGTTGTTATCTCATTTTAGAATCCATTTCGTGTAGGTTTCTTATGTTTAATATTAATTTATTATTTAGAGTCCATCTGTTTATCCATCCATTGGAGTTGTTTGCCATTAAATTGCTTATACTACCCTTGTCAACCTACTAAATTAAATTATTAGTCCTCTTTCAAAAAAATATTAGTCCATCGAATAACGTCCCGTCTTTATCCATTATTTTTGTTTGCTACCACTTCCCATGTATTTTTTCCATGATTTTTCCTTCTAAACTTGAAGCGGAGGCTGAGAACTCTGCCCAGGGA
>CATIWJ010276277.1:0-11422 GCA_949640765.1 Croton laevigatus | reverse complement strand
ACTAAATAAAATCATTTTTATTAAAGTAAATTTTAAGAGATATATATTTTAAGTATTATTAAGATTAATTAAGTTAATTTTTATTACAATTACTTTATTAAAGTAAATATATTTAATACAGTTAATTTTATTAAAGTAATTATGAATAATAAAAAATATATATATATACAAGTATAAAAACTGTATTACTTAACAAGTATTTATAAGTTATTATTTAACCATATTTTATTAAATCAAGTTATTTCTAAAAGTATTATTATACTACAAATAAACATCACTAAAAATTATCTAAGTTTGTTTTGAAATAAAATAAAATAACATAATGTACCTAAAGTAAGTTAGAAAAGTAATCCTATGAAAAGAGTTCTTAATAAATATTATGAAATTAATATCAATTTGAAAAGAAATATAGAAAGTTAGTTAATAAAAAGAAAAGTATTAATTTTGAAATAAGTATTTAAAAGAAAAAGATTTATAAGAGTATATTTTATCAAAAAGGATTAAGTTATTTTCAATAGAGAATATAGTAAATTTGAATTCAAGTATACTTTTTATGAAAATAAAAGGTTGCATTTTTTTTTGTATTTTGAAAACATGATGAATTAATAACATTAGAATTAGCATTTGATGTGAATGTGTTTTGGGAAGATTATGATGAATATGTTGATGTTGAATGTTAAATGTTATGATGGAATTTGCTTTAATACGGTTTATTTCTGAATTCAGTAATTGATAAAGACAGTAAAATTTAGTACTCAGATTTCAAATCGATTCTCTTTTATTCATTAATTATTTTATACTCTACTTAGGCTAAGTGGAACTAGTGTGATAAGGGTATGATGCATCATATACTGAGCAGTACTGCGACCAACTAAGTTAGACTTAAATCAAACTTTGTATAATACTGAACAGAGCCTGCGATCAGGTCCGAATTCGGTTACACTTTGAATGATTTGGATTCTGCTAACTTCGGTCAAAATAGAATGCTTTGGCTATGACCTAGAGTTATTTGAGACTTTAAAAGAAATACAGTAGCTTTATCCCTAAGTTCACTCAAATACCTAGTATAGCAAATCTTGATAACAAAGTAAGTTCAAAAGTAGCCTATTTGGGTTACTTATTATTCTGATTGAAGTTTTGATTGAATTCTATATTATTTGATTTACAGAGAATGTGTTTTGATTTATTGAATATTTTCAAGTAAAGTGCAAATTGATATTTTAGCAAATTTATTTTAATTGTTTTTATTTATCATAGTTAAAGTATCCACTGAGCGTCATCGCTCAGCAAGTTTGGTTCATTCTAAACTTGTAGGTCTCCGAAGACTTAGCGTGAGCAGACTGGAATTAGACAATTGGCACAAAACTTAGTTGGCATATACTGTGAAGATTAAGACAGACACTGAAGATTTAGAGTATAAAGAAGAAAAAAAAATTTGTACCTTTATTGTAATGTTTGTAGATTATATTCTGTTTACCATGTAATATGTAATGTGGCACATCTTGGTTCGATTATAAATAGTCGGGTCAATAGGTGTTACAGATAGTGCAAATTCCAGGGTTAAAAAACCTATCCTAGAAATAAGTTACATATTACAAAATACGTGCCACTAAGGCAAATGTTACATAGCACTTTTTGAGAAGGCTAGCGTTCTATATTCTTGGGACTAAGGTACCATCTTTTCTCGCCAGCCTAAGGTAGCTGGCCTTATATTCGTTATGACCTTGTAAGGTCCTTCCTATATAGGGTTCAACTTCCCAACACCAATATTACCCTTAGCAAAATCCGCTCTCCTTCATACCCAGTCCCTTTTTTCAATATTTTTCACTTTAACTCTTTTATTCTGATATTTTTTCACATCCTAAACAAGCGTCTCGCTCGTAACCCTAGTGGCGCATGCGACAGCCTTGTTAGGGTCAGATAAGTATTTTAAAAAATAGTGTCGCATCTGCGACATAAAACATAAATCAGTTATAAGAGACCTCGTCTTGTGTGCGATAATTGAGCGTGCCGCGAACAAAACAAGTCCCAGTAGCCTGAGTCCAGAGGGGTTTGTTACGCCCGCGACGGTAATGTCTCGCTCACGAGGCCTTTGTTGGAGATTGTCTCATTCGCAATCAACTGGCCTCACGTACGACGATGCACTGTAACCTAATGTTATCGATCAAATACATTTCAAATGGATTTATTCAATAAGGGAAAAATAATTATGAATATTAATAAGAAATATAGAGTTTATCCAGAAGGGAAGTTAGAATAAATACAAGATAAAATAGTTCGCAATAAAATCAAATTCAGATGGGGAATATAAAGCTAAGTATTTTATCAATAAAAGTAATTATGTAAAGGAATAAATTAAGAAAAGAGTACTAGCATAAACTCACCATGGAACCCGATAGTATGATAAAGTCTGGTAATAGTGGAGCCCGACATAACGATTACGAAAACGGAAGGAGCACTAGTAAAATTAATGTGCTAATATAAACTAAGGAATTTAATAGTTTAAATTAAATAAATGTGTTTAAGACAGGACTATATGAAAGATGTTCGTAAATTCACTATAAAAGTCAATAGTATAAATAAAGATCGATAATAATATAATTTGAGATGCTAACAACGGGAATGAAATTTTACTAGTAGATTTATGTGTAAATACAACCCGAGGATTTAATAATTTTAAATAAAGTAAATATACTTGAAGAGTGAAATTAGTTTGAGGGATTGAAAAGAAATTTAGTAGTCGATATTTTGAATATAATAAAATAAATAAATAATGGGTGGTGTATAGTAATTAGAAGTGTGTAGAAGAATAGTGTAGAAGAATGTAGAAAAAGGTGGGAAAAATAATAATAATAATAATAATAATAGTAAAAATAGAAGGGTGTAGAAGATTTGAGAAGTGGGAAGTAAATGGAGAAAAGGGAAAATTAAAATCAGAACAGAAATGGGGACGCAGAGAAAAAAAGAAACAAAAAAAAGGAATAAGAGAAGAAGGAAGAAGGAGGAGGCCCCATCCGGCTATTGCTGCCTTGCCCTTGTCGCAGACCCAGCGCCACCGCCACCACTTCCTCTTCTCCTTTCGGCCACCGTGGTCGGAGAAACCAGAACGGACAAGGGTGGAAGAAAGAAAGAGAAATATAAGTTGGGAGAGAAGAGAGAGACAGCGACTGTCGAAGCCGTCTACGCCGCGGCCGTCGTCAGCCATCTTCCTCCCACTCGCTGGGGATCGAAAAGAGGGACGCCTAAGGAATCCAACGAGTCAAGCACTGTCGCCAGCCAGCCAGTTTTCTGGTGATATTCGCGGCTTGAAGATCTGGCGATTTCTGTGGCATCACTGTTCACAAAGGCCTTCAAACCCATTTTCGGTGTCTTCCGACCATAGTCTGGCCATTTTGAAGGTAGATCCTTAACCCTCTCAATGTAAGCTTTAATTTGATGTAAAGATCTGGATGATTAGTCATCGGAAACGGAAGATGAATTTTCTGATGACCAACCGAACTAATTTTGGGATTTTTCGGCCAAACGGCTTGGAACCGGTTAGAGATAGTCACATATTTGAGATCCTTGATCCAAGATGATTCTGGATATGTGATTTGTGTTCATTTTTTATGTCATATGCGATTTCCAGCAACCCGGCGGCGACCGAAATATTATGTCCGGCGAGCGTATTTTCAACAGAACCCAATTGACATCGTTTCAACTCCCTAAACCTGAAAATGGACTCCGTTTAACAATCTGAGACTCTAAACTATTAGAACCACAAACATCGTAAATATAATTAATGGATTTAATTACTATTGGAGTTAATTTAATTTGAGACTTAAATTGGAAAATTATTGGAATTTGACATGTAATAATAATTAATGATGTGAATAGCCGGACTTGGATTAATGGACAAATAAACATTGATAAGTGATGTTCAAATGACGTATTATAATTAATTAGAGATTTAGTTAATAAATAAATTAATAGGAATGTTAGGGGAATAAGAATATGTCATAAAATAAACTACTTGAAGTATAAAGTGAAAATATAAATTTGACCATTAATCGATAATGAATAGTTGGGCGAACAAGCAAATTGTTTAAGAGGCATGGAGTCATAAAACAAGTTAGATAATCACTAGAGTTAAAGTAAATAAATTCTAAGGCTAATTAGCAAATAATCAAAATAAATTAAATGGTGCTCAGAATAGTAGAAATAGTTTGGAAAGAAATAAATAAATAAGTTAGATAATAAATAACTATTTCGTCATAAGCTGAATCTAGAAGAATAAATAAGAAATAAAATAAATACCGAATTGCGCGGAGAATATAAGTAAAATGAATTAATAGGAATAATAGAAGGGCTTATTAATAATTGAGATAAGAAATTAGTTGAGTTGTAAACTATTGAAATAGACAGCATCGGAAATAAGTCAGAACGAGGAAACGTAAGTGAGACACAAGACAAACAAAGCGGCACCAAACCAGGTTTGATACTTTACCCTTACTCAACGTGTTGTGAATATGTGCGATGATGTGTCATGATGCTATGTTGTGCACTTCTTGTTATTTATATTGGCATGATCTCTTGCTGTGTGATATTTATAATTATATGAGTAAAGTATCCACTGAGCTTATCGCTCAGCAAGTTAATTTTTGCTAACTTGTAGGTTTTGAAGAATCAGGAAAGAACCAATTTAGAGGATCAGCATCAGAACTGTTAGTAGTTAGAGTAGTGTGGTATATACTGCAAAATTTTAAAACATGAAAGTGTAAATTGAAATTTTATTATTGTATTTTTGTTAAGCATTAATGAAAATGAAAAATTTTATGTTCTGTATACCGTACTATATGCACGTGTAACCCTTTTATAGGTTTACTCCGATAAGGGTATAAGGGGTGTTATGTCACATCTCGATTTATTAAGAACGAGTCAATGTGGCATAATAACAAATATATATATATATATATATATATATATATATATATATAAATTAACATTTAATTAAAATGGATTTAATTAGAAATGGGAATAAAATTTAAAAGACTAAATTATAAGTATTAATAAATATTGAGAGAAGGAAGAAGTTCAAGGATTAAATGATATTGAACAAACAAGGATTTAATTGAAATTAAATTGAAGATTAAGAATTAAGTGGCAATTGGTTGAAATTGGATTTAAATAAAGTTAAAAAGAGATTAGGGCACTAGGAAGAAATTTGGAACTAAGAAAGCTGTATTGACAAAAAAATCAAAAGGGCACTTATGAAGTTGGTGAAGAGAAGTATATGAGTTGGCAAGTTACATGTAAACCAAATTGAAATAAAGACCTTATAATAATAATAATAATAATAATAATAATAATAATAAGAAAAAGAAAGGAAATACGTGTAGAATAGTAATGTGACAAAGTAGAATAGTAAAGTGGCAGGTGGTCTGGTATGCGTTAGCAGCATGAAAAAAATGGTGGCGTTTTACAAGGATAAGTGGCAAATGAAGAAGAAAGAGTGGCGTCTTACTGTGTGGAGGTGGTGGAAATGTGAGAGACTAAGCTTACTTCAGTATATTTTGATTTCTTACAAGCACACGCGTTAGGCATCAACAGGAAATAAAGTAGCCTAAGGGTGGTACCACAAGAAACCGAAGGAAAGAAAGAAGATTTGACTAGTGTTTATAAAGTTTTTGTACTTTCTACTAAAACTAGTTTCTGAGACCTTGGACTGAATCCTGGACTGAAGAAGGGTAGTTTAGATGTGAAATATTGGACAAAAAACTATCGGAAATTAAGAAAATCCTGGTTATACTGTTAACCGGCAGGGAACTTTCGAAGGTTATAACGCAAGCTTCAGTCAGCTATTTTCAATTCTGAGAACACGTTCGGACTGGCGACGGTGAGAGGAATCCATCGGTTCCAGCCTCGTCGTCTGTGGTGGTCGGAAAAGGGTATTGGGCTTCGCGGGTTACTGGGTCTGCGGAAACCCGACGTAAAAGAAAATCGGGCGAAGAAGAAAGAAGGGAGGCTTGCGTTTTGACCCATACGGAATCATTTTGGGGTCTGCTTGGAACGACGTCGTTTTGGCAAACAACACCTCTGATGCCCGAAGTCTTGGACAATTGCATCGCGGCCCCAAAGGTTCCTTTAGTTCTTCATTCAGGTCTCTCAGTGTCTACTTTTAACCTCTGAACATTAATAAATTTTCAATTGAGTCCAGTAGATTAGTTTTAAGTATATTTAAGTTTATTTTTGAGAAATTAAATATTTTAAGGCATAAATAAATATTAATATGGTAAATTTAAATTAATTTAAGGTCTGGATAGTGAGCTTAATCAAGGAATAGAAGGAAATTTTGGAAGTTTAGCGTATAGCAAAATTTTATCAAGTTTGGTACTATTATTTTTAAAGTATTCAAACTGATTTTGATTTAAACCATTGATTTGCATTTTTAAATTATTTGCTTTATATTCTGAATATAAGATTTTATTGAATAACTGATTTTATGGAGAACTCGAATGTGTGTTCGAGTTATAGAATAATTTTTGATGAATTTTTAATACCGAAGCGGTATTCGCAGGTGTGAAGTGACTGACTCGGTAAAAGTAAAATTATATTTAAATGAGATTTCCAATATTATTTTGATTGAATTATGTTTAAGTAAAATTTATTTATTTCTCAATAATTATTATTTTAGAAACATGAGAATTGAATTTTATTATTAAACATAATTATTTGCGAAATGGGTATTTGAATTGAATGAGAAAGAAAGTTGAGAAATGATTATTGTGATATGGAAATTACTTTGTGCTCTACATGGTCTATGGAACCTTAGAGATAAGAATATGTTATGACATATGGTTGAAAAATTCTGCGTAGTGTAATACATGATGTGAAATGAGAAACAACGGGAGTAGCTGCGATCTGTGACCCAGTGATAAATTCAATTCGTGAATATCTGCGATCTATATCCGAATTGAACATTGATTAATACAATTCGTGAATAGCTGTGATCTATATCCGAATTGAACATTGATTAACATAATTCATAAATAGCTGCGATCTATATCCGAATTGTAACCCTTAGTCTTATCCTGGTAGTCTTGTCGAACCAGTAGAACGAATGAAAAGTGCAAACGATTTGCGAAAGAAAAACAAAATTGACTTGCGAATAACAAAAAGAAAGATATTGAATTCTGAAGGAAAAGTGTTTTTATTTTTCGAATGGAAAGTAATATTGAATTTTTGAATGAAAAGGAGTTATACTTTTTTGAATGAAAATTAGTATTGATTTCTAAATAAATGTTATTGATTTTCAAAGGAAAAATGTTATGATTTTCAAATGAAAGGTGCAACTGACTTCGAATGATTATTGATTATGTATTTAATTTATTTTACGCAAATAAAGATGTTTTAAAAAGATGATTTCATGAAATGAATTTGTCAACTGTTTTTTATTTAATGCTATATATATATATATATATATATATATATATATATATATGTTCTGTACCTACTGAGCATGGAGTTGCTCAGCGAGTTATTTCTGTAACTCATAGGTTAGGAAAGGTCAGCAGAACATCAGCATTCACTAACACTCCCCAGTACAGGTCTTCGTGGTATGGTTTAGTTTTAGGCATGTTGGCATGTACTAAATAAATTGGGTTTTGAATTTTATGAGTGTAATTATTAAGTAATTAAGATGTGAAGGTTTAAGTGATTTTCTGATGTAATTCTTAGAGTTTAATATTTAAGCATATGAGTTGACGGAGTTAAGAGGACACGTAATACTTCAGTTTAGCTTATTCATAAGTTGGATTTGGGGTGTTACATGTTATATACTTGGCCAACCTTTGCTGATAAGTAGCTACCCTTACCTACACATCATCCCTATTTTCTTCGGCCAAGTCAAAAGCTACCCTCCTACTTTCTTCATTTTCTTCAGGGTTAAAAAATGGTACTCTATAGTTTGAAAAATTCATTTCTATAAGGAGAATAGCTTTACATCTATAGATCAAAGAGAAAGAAGTCTCGCTAGTCCTTTTTTTTAATGGTAGTATGGTAAGACTACAACACACTTCCTAGTTCATCCACCCAGTTTTGATTCTTCTCGGCGAACCTCTTTTTCAAACACTATAAGATGGGCTATATTTGCTATTTCAGTCTATCCATTGGATTGAGGATGAGGATGTGTTACTGAAGTAAAATGGAGTGTTATCTTCCATTCACCACAGAAACTCTAAAATTAGGCATTATCAAATTGTCTCCCGTTATCAGCTACCAAATCATGGGGTGCCTCAAATCTCCATATGATCGAGTCCTTGAAGAACTTGATTATTTTAATAGTATTAATAGTAGGGAGGGCCTCAACTTTGATCCATTTAGTAAAGTGATCCACCGTCACTACCATGAATCGCTTCTAACCTACAGATGGTAGGAATGGTCATAAGATGTCAATCCCCAACATAGCAAAAGGCCATACCTTACTTAAAGGTCTTAACTCATAAAGAGGTTGGTGTTAATTGTGCCCATGAGTTTGACTTTGTTGGCACTTCTCTACATATTCTTTCACATCCTTTTTCAAAGTTGGCTTATAATATCCTTACAATAGGATTTTCCTCATAATGGCCTTCACTCCTTTATGTGCCCTTCATACTCTTGTGTGGACCTCTGTTAATATGAATGAAATTTTATACAAATCAACACACTATGCCTATAGGTATGTGGCCGACCTCTTATATAGGATTCCATCTTGAACCAAATACATCATTGCCTTTCTTGCTAATCTGGTGGCCTAAGCTTTGTCACTAAGAACTTCACCCATGGTAAGATATTTTATTATAGGTTGTATCTATGTCACTCTTTCTTCAATAAAGGTGACCTTAACAATATTAATACATAGGGAGTCTGCCACCTCACACAAACAATTGCCATATACTTCCCCTTTTGCCACTTGTCTGGCCCACGCTTTAGCCTTCCTATTTTGCCCTCTTCCAATTTGGGCGGCCTGCTCTTTTAAAGTCTTGATTAGCTTGGTTGCCTCTGCTAGATACCTTCTTCGTAATGCTCACCATGCACTTAGCTAATAACCAATTTTGAGTCAGAATAGATAGTTAAGTAGAGGAGATTTACTTCTTTTGCCAATCGAAGCCCCATAATGAGGGCATTATACTCCGCTGCATTATTGGTGATGTTGAAGTTCAACTTGACTGCATAGTTAGCTTTCAAGTCCGTTCATCACCACTCCTATGCCAGGCCCCTATGATTAGAAGAGCCATCTATGTCACGATCCAGAATTTGTAACATTGGGAGTATCGAATAACTTGAGTTCGGAAGTGAGTAGTAAATTGTAAAATGGGAAATTTTGGAGAAACATGTATTGCGAAAGAAAGGTAAATTAATTATAAACATGATAAACACATCGTAAGTAAAAAGTAAACATGTTTTAAAAAGAAACAAAATAAGACATATAGTTATAAACGAATTGTAAACTGACAATAAACAAATCAGTATTGGTCTGATAAAAAACTAGGCAAAGGCATTAAATAAAAGGGAATGTGTTTAATAAATGAAATATCGACATATGAGAGTTTATAAGAAATATATTTTATAGATGGTTAAATGGTTAAGAAATAGTGGTATAGTAAATATATTGAAAACAGGAAATAAACATGTTATAAATAAATGGTGAACATAGAAGAAACAAGTTAATATTTGTTAGATTTACTTTAAATAGAATTGAGAACTATGGGGAAGAGAGTATCAATAAATTAATAGATAAATATTACTTGAAAAAAAATATAGACGGCGATTTCATAAAAAAAAGAATAGATATGTAAGTCGAAATATTAAATGGTCAACAAATTAATTAAACAATGAAGTAATAGATTTAAAATAAATGCAAAGGCAAAATAACCTGTGATATAAGAGAAATGTGGTGAAACTGGTCGATAATTGAAATAAATAATTAAGTATAAAAAAGTAAATTTAAAGATCAAGAATTAGTATAAAATATATTTAATTAACAAATAAATCAACAAAAGTATCAGAGGGCTAGAAATAAAATATACGTTAAGATTGTGCTTAAGATCTAGCGAGAATTTGATAGTAGAAAATAGTCTGGTAAACAAAATAAAAATAAGACAATTTTTACTTCTAGAATCGAGTGAAACCGTAAATTGATGTATAAACGCAATTTAGGATTAAATGTATAATACAAAGTAAGGAAAAAATGGAAAATGACTAATAATTTGAAGGACTGAAGAGTAATAATACTAAGAGATATTTTGAATTTAAATAATAATAATAATAATAATAATAATAATAATAAAATGAAGGTGGTAGAAGATACAAATATAAATGACAGATGGAATATGGGGATGGAAGATAAGTGGGGTATGTAAGGAAATAAAGAAAGAAGAAACCGACATATGTGGCCTATAAATATGAAGATGGACTAAATGGAACAGAGAGCAGAAGAGAGAAAGAAAGAGGGAACTGAAAAAGAGAAGAAAATAGAGGCTGGAAAATAGAAGAGAGGGGGAGATTCAAATTTAGAAACCAATAAAATAAATCAAAAATCATATTTTTGGGTAGAATACCATAAAATCAACCAACACTTAAGCTTTAAGTGTCTTCTGTGGCTTATAATGTATGTCAAATTTCCTTAGTCGCACCAACCATTCTACCATACGACATGTTTCAACCCTTAATAATAACTTTTTCAAAAGGAAAGTTATTCTTACTCAAATGGTTTGGGCCTGGAAATACTGCCTTAGCTTTTCCGAGCTTCTTAGCACTACATAGGCTATTTTCTCTACTCTTGGTACCTTAGCTCCACTCCCTTCAAAACTTTGCTCATATAATATATAGAGACCTATTCTCTATCATCGTCTCTTCTTAATACCGATACAATGGTTTCATCTGCTGCCACTAGGTACAAATATAAAATCTCTCCTACCATAGGCCTGGTAAGCAAAGGTAGGGTAGATAAGAACGTATTCATTTCATCAAAAGCTTCTTGGCATTTTGTTACCCGAGTAAAATCTTTCTCCTTCTTAAGTAATTTGAAGAATGGTAGGCGTCTCTTACCTGCACAGGTCATGAATCTTCTTAAGCCTGTTTAAGACTTGATTTTTTTTCTGGAGCTTGGATTCTTCTTTTGGAGCTTTGGAGCTTGGATTTTCTGGCCCCTTAAACTGAAGAGAGGTAGCCTATCTATACGAGTTTAGTGATACTTGCCTACCAAGCGACACGAGTTGATTAGTTTACTTGGTACGCTCATATTGGTTTCATATTTTTGACATTATCCATAATTTATTTTAAAATGATAATTTTAAATAATTATTATTTAAATAATAATTAAATTGGTCACTTAAAATAAATCATTTAATTTAATTAACTAATATTTTAATTAGCCAATTAAATGATTAAGCTAACAAATTAA
>CATIWJ010276078.1:0-10439 GCA_949640765.1 Croton laevigatus | reverse complement strand
TTTACTCTTTAAAATCATCAAATATGTATTAAGTTGTAATAGTTTGTTGAGTGAGTTATAAACTCAACATCTTTATTATGAGTGTTTGTTAAGTGATCTTTAAACTCAACATATGAGTATTTAGATAGTTTTTAGAGTGAGCTTGAAACTCTAAATTATAAAGTTTGGTGTGATCTTAAAACACTAAGTTTGAGGTGAACTTGTAAAACCTCATTGTATTCCATTGAAGAATAGTGGAACTCAATTCCTTTCTAGAATTGGAGAAGTGGACGTAGGCTAAGAGATTGAGCCGAACTACTATAAAATATTCTGTTCATTTTCCAAGTTTCTATCAAACTTCACAAACTTCCATTAAAGTTCTAATCCACAACTTCCGCACTTAACCGAAATTTTTATAAGCCAACTAATTTACCCCCTCTTAGTTGCCACAAGGACCTACATGTTGTAGTATGTTTGAAATAGCACTTGAGCATAATCAGCAATCTGATATAGATGGGAATGAATTATTTATGGAGTTGAAGTTATTTAGGGAATTCTTGCCTAAAGAAAAAATGGGTTCAGTTGATATTTTAAAATATTTGAAAAATATGGATTGTTTTTCTTAATACAATTATTGCATACAGAATTTTATTGACTATCCCTGTTACTGTTGCATCTGCAGAGATGAGTTTTTCTAAATTGAAGATATTGAAATCTTACATGCGTTCTATAATGCTGCAAGAATGACTTAATGGATTGGCTTTGATAGCAATCGAAAATGATCTATTAGAGAAAGTGCAATATGAAGACTTGGTTGATAAATTTGCTTCAAAATGTGCTAGAATGATGGCATTGGTTACTTAGACCTAATTCAATTATGATTATAATTACTTGAATTGGTTATTGCTAGCATATTAATTCATGTCTATTTTTGCATTGTGAGATTGAGAAATCCACTTGTGAATCAATCACTCATAATTGAAAGGAGCTGCATGCAAACCTAGAGATAGGTCGACATAAATCCTCCGGATTGGAATCAAATCCAATACTGAGAACTCATAAAACATGAATTAATGCAAGACTAGGGGTTTTAATTAGAATGAGAGTTCAATTAATCAACCTAGGATTAGACGTTAATTAGCTCAAAAGAGTGATTAACACAATTTAGGAGTTCCTATGGTTCAATAATGATACCAATCAATTAATTTAAATGAGTCAAGTTGGGGAAATGTCTTAGAGCATCCCCAATCCACTCTTTATTCATATTAATCTCAATATAATGGAGAGTTAGTTCCTAAATTTTGGCTCCAACCCACTCTCTATGTTCCAAAAAATAAAATACAGAGTGACTATCACTTTTTATTTGTGGAGAGGCACAGTGACTTTGTACTGCATTTTATAATTAATGACATTTGAAGTTTCAATAAAATGGAGGGGAATTAATAGAGAAAGAGAAAAACAAATTGATAATATTTTTTTAGAAAAAACAAAATAAAGAGTTATTATAAAGAGTGTATTGGAGTTGAACATTTAATTTTCATAATCTACAGGTTATGTGCTCTTCATAATTTAAAAGATGTTCTGTAAAAAAAAAGAGCATCATTGGGGTTGCTCTTAAAGGGATTCAAATTCCAGGTACTACTTGCTTCTCTGCTTGTTTATCTTTGTTGCTTGGTTCTCCGAAGTGGATTTACTGTTGTTTGTTTCCGTTCGTTTCCATTATTAAATTCAAAATAGCTTAATTTGTCGGTTATATAATAGGAAGAGAGTTAGTACTATTACTCGTTAGTCCCTGTGGGATACGACACTCGGTACTCCGGTAGCTATACTGCGGAATGATAGGTGCACTTGCCTAACGATCTGTGGCATAGTCGCTCGGACGCATATCAAGTTTTTGGCGCCGTTGCCGGGGACTAGGATATTAGGACCGCTTAATTTTTATTAATCAAGCCATTTATTTTTCTTTGCATGTTGTCATGAGTTTTCTGTTTTTCCATCGGAAAATTTTTTATGACTTTTGTCAACAACATGATGAGTCGTTTTATGCTATTTGGGATAGGTTTAATCAGTTTGTTAGAGATTTTTCTTGTCATGGGTATTTTGATAGGGCACTTATACATTGCTTTATTAGGGGATTAGATAAACCAACACTAGATTGGGTGTCTATTGGAATAAGTTCCACTGGTAGTGCGTCATTTTGTAGAAGTCATGATGAGTTAATGTGTTTATTTAATGACATGACTGATTTTAATTATAATACATGCATGAGGAATCACCAGACCCCTTCGCAAGTCTTAATTGAGTTTGAGGGAGAGATAGGAACTGAAATGGAAAGTGTAGTGTATTCAGAACGTGAATTGGAAGTTGACAAGGAGGAGAGTACGATTAGAGAAGAGATAGATGAACTTGAAGTAGAGATGTTGATTAATGAACCTGAATGTGATACATTGTTGAAACATGAGTCTGATGAACTTTTAATTTTAAATTCAACATATGTAGATCCTTTTTTGCCATCAACAACAACATCACATTATCTTCTCGAGGAAATAAATGTGAATTTTTTCCAAACTAATTTTTATGAATTTAATGTTGTTGACTTTATGCACAGGACATTTTTAGATCTGGCCAGTCTTGAGGGCATTTGTAATAAAGACCCTGTAGTGGTATTCTATGATACGCTCTATGGGAGGACACCGTATTTTGACGGAATTCTAAGGCGTCTAGTTTAAAGACATTAAATAAAACGTTTCTTGGGTGACAACCTAAGTTTTCTTCGTACTTTTTAATTTTTATTATTTGTTTATTTTTGTTATTTATTTATTTATTTGTTTTCTTTTTGCAGTTTCATCGTCATTGCTTCAATGCAATTATCGCCGCCGTTCACCACCAACATTTTTCTTATATTTCGCCGAATATCGACAGCTTACATTTGGATTTTCGTCATTTTCAGGGCAGTTTCTTTACTACCTCACTTCACTCTTTGATTTTTGTAATATTTTGTGACCCTCCCTCCCTCCTTTTATATTTTTTGTGATTTCTATCACATTGTGGACAATGTGCAACTTAAGTATAGCGAGGGTTTGGAGTTTTTTTATAAGAGTGTTTTGCTGGCGTTTTGAACTTTAGTTTGTTAATGCTGCTGAATTGCCATTGAGATTTTATGTTGTTTTGTTATGTTCCTCTGTGTTTAATTTGATACTGTTGGTTATGACTATCTATTGTGACACTTAAGTGTGGGGAAGGGATTGTTGTGCTTTAATTGTATGGCCAATGAGTGTGTTTTATTTTTTGCCTAGGATTAATTTTTGGCCTATGACGGTTTTATATAGTTGACGTCGTGCAAGTGATGACGATTAATATGCCTTGTTTTGAACTTAAAATTTTTCTATGGCATGATTTTGAATTGAGCTAGAGATCATTTTTGAGCACTTGTCAATATTGTTTTGAGAAAATTATGAACGTAAACTAATGTCGCCTCTTGTTTTGTATGGTGAGTCTGGAACTGTGAGCGCAAAGTAGTTTTGCTTAATTTATTTTGTGTGTGGTTGCATTAATTTTAAATTTTTGGTTATATAATCGTGCTTTTCATTTGATTGAACCTAAACTGGTAACTTAACTTAGGATCATGTCGAATAAGTGCAAATGCACAGTAAAAAGGTCCGTTAAGCCAGTTTGTAGCAGTCAAATGAGTTAATTGAGATGGAGCGTAAAATGCACTCATTAGCACTAATAAAACAGTTGGGATGAAGTATAAAATGCACCCAATGACATTTTTAAAAAAACGAGAATAGGGAAAAAACTTAATAGTAATATGTTTATGTGTTGAACATTCTTGCATTTAAGCAGAATTGCTTTTTATTTGCAGTTCTAGATTAGTGTGTGGGAGAGTGAGACGATGTAGTTGATTTCATTTTATCATTCATTACATATTGATTCACACACACACGTTCTTGGCTTCGTTTACAATTATGCTAAATAATTTTTTGAATTCCTCTTGAAAGTATGGGCATATTTAATTGTTGTTATACGCATGACTGTTTGCTATTCTTGAGGCCAATTCTTTATTTGCTATGAGTCTAGGTAGTATGGATACATTTTTGTTGAGTTGTTATTATTTCCTTTGATTGCTGCATTTGATTATTTGCTTGAGGACAATCAAACGCTTAAGTGTGGGGATATTTGATAAGTGCCAGAGTTATATATGTTTTTTTATAGGGAATTATTATTTAATTTTGGTCTTAATTGGTAATTAATTTATCTTTAAAGCACTTATCTTGTTACTTTTATCTTTTAGGTCATAATCGAACATTATTATGAAAAGGAACGGAAATCGGGCAGGAATGGCACGAAGAGAAGGAATTTTCAGCATTTTTATTATCTTGACCTTTGTTTGGTTTTTTAGGAATATCTGAAGTTATATATTTTCAAATTAAAATCTGTTTGATTCGTTAGAAAGATGAGACAAAATTCTACAAATATCAAGAAGGGATCAAGAGTCAATTCAGCTTTCATATTAATCAAATCAAGCTTCGAATTTAGAAATTATATGTTGTATGGATAGGCACAACGGGTTTTATTGTATAAGTCATATCTGGAGCTCCAAGTGTAAAAACAAGTTCAGCCTAGGCCCATTTGAACCCTAACAGCCAGCTCTATAATTGTTATGAAGGAATCTAAGTGAAATGACATCGTTTTAGGGGTGAAAAACGTCAGAGAATCTGGACGCTCTGTTGGAACGTATCCAGAGGGGCTGTTTTGGTATTTTGGCCATATCTTGGGCTAGGAATGTCCGTTTTGGACGAATTTTAACTTTTTAAAAAGGGCAGAAAACGATTGACAACTTGACAAAATAAAAAAGGAGACAAAAAAACAGAAGGAACAAGACTAATTTTCGAGGGGAAGTTCTAGCGACCTAGAGAGACAGCAGAGGAAGAGGTGATTTGGATCGGAAAAGAGGTTTTCAAGTAGGAAAACACCATTGGAGGGAATCAACAGCTAATTTACAATATATTTCAGCAGGATTAAGAGTTATAATGCTAAGTTTTTCCTTCCTTTATTTTCTATTTGATTTCCTTGCATCACTAGCTTTGATAATGAACTGATTTTCTTATTGTATCTGGATTTGAAGATGAACTTTGGGATTGATTTCATTATTTGACTCATTTGATTAATTTGATTGTTATTTTGGTTGAGATTCAATTATGGTTATAATTGCTTAAATTGGTATTTGCTAGCATATTAATTCATGTTTGTTTTTGCATTGTGAGATTGAGAAATCCACTTGTGAATCGATCACCCATAGTTGAAAGGAGTTGCATGCAAACCTAGATATAGGTCGACATAAATCCTCCGGATTGGAGTCAAATCTAATACTGGGAACTCATAAAACACGAATTAATGCAAGACTAGGGGTTTTAATTAGAAAGAGATTTCAATTAATCAACCTAGGATTAGACGTTAATTAGCTCGAGAGAGTGATTAACATAATTTAGGAGTTCCTACGATCCAACGATGATAACAATCAATTAATTTAAATGAGTCAAGTGGGGGAAAGGTCTTAGGGGGATTCAAATTCCAAGTACTACTTGCTTCTCTGCTTGTTTATCTTTGTTGCTTGGTTCTCCAAAGTGGATTTACTGTTGTTTATTTCCGTTCGTTTCCGTTATTAAATTCAAAATTGCTTAATTTGTCGGTTAGATAATAGGAAGAGAGTTAGTACTAGTACTCGTTAGTCCTTGTGGGATACGACACTCGGTACTCTGGTAGCTATACTACGGAACTATAGGTGCACTTGCCTAACGATTTGTAGCGTAGTCGCTTGGATACATATCAAAGCTAACATTTAAGATTAATAAATCACCAAGTAAGCCCATAATTAGGAGCCAAAATATGCTAGATTTACATGCTATCACAATGATATTGAAAAAATTGACCACAATCACTGCACAAAATACAGTCAGTTGTCAAAATACGTACTATTTTTTAAAAGTGGGAATGAAAATTTCATTATCCCTCTAAACGTTCAAACAAAAATTGAATAAAATGCTTGATTTTGTGTAGTTGGATGTTAAATTCATTCAATTTCTTTCAAGTTTTGGGTGATGAAGGTTGAAGGGATAATGAAAATTTCATTTCTTTCTTTAAAAAATTGACATATTTTGAGAAAATGGTGCAAAACCATAATAAATGTGATCAACTATTACAGATATGCAATGTCTTATTATATGTTTTACATCCATATTGAAAAAAATGGCCTAGAGGTGGAAAATACTATGGTAAAGTGGGGAAAAAAATAAAATTTTCAATCTCTCTCTAACCTTCACTACCTAAACCTTAAAAAAAAATTGAATGAATTTAATACCTAACTATACAAAATCTACCAAAGTGCAATAATAAAAATTTCATTTCCTCCTTTTTTAAAAAAAGATGGCATATTTTAAAAATTGGTCGTATTTTCAAAAATGATTGTGGCCAATTTTGCTTAACATGGGTGCAAATGTCTAATACCATTCTGCATATGCACAATCCTTGATGCATTTTAACAATTTTGCAACATTTGCATCATAATTGACATCGTCGTTGTATGCATTATTCATTTGTTCTGCACCATTTTCTATTATTTAGTACATAATTCTTAAAGTATAACTTAATAAGTTGACCTCGTTTTTTCATGTTTTGAACTCAAATATCTACGGGCGTTACCCACTTCTATTCTATAAAACAAGCACTTAGCTGCCTCATCTGCCACACTCTGCATAGCTCCACTAAAATATTCATCTCCACCATCATGTACATATAATTTGTATAGAAATTCTGCATTAAAACACATTCTCTCACCTACTTTTTGAGGCAAATTGGAAAGTAAAATATGGGGAAAAAAATGCAAATGAACATTAAACATATTTTTTAATTTCACCAAAATAAAAAATAAATCGTCATCTCCCTCTTTAGAAAACATGAACAGCGTCGCCAACCCATTCCTTTACCACTGCCGTTCAATCGTCCACCACCACATAGCCACCCTTCCACTTCCATCGCAGGGTCTTGGGTTGAAGAGGCGTCTCTAGACGCAGCTTGTGGTCTATGGTAGTAAGTGGGTGAGTGTAGATGGGAGGTTCTGCATTGTAGGGATTATGAATTGCAATTTTGCAATACTGTGTAATTGACAAGAAAAAGAGGTAAGAAAGAAAGCAAACGACGAAATTTTTTTTTCTCTTTTTTTTTTGTGAAATTAAAAAAATTTTTAATTAAATAATAAATAATATTTATTTCCTATTTGGAATTTTTAAGCCATGGTCAACGGACAAGCTAGCTTTCCGACGAGTCACATGTGCAAAATGTACTAAATTGAGCATTATATGTGGACTTCAGACACCATTTTAGCAAAAACAAAAATAGTGAGACATCAAATTGAAACATTTAGTAAAGTCCAAACAACAAATTTACAAATTTCCCTTTTAGTTATATCCATGTTATCCGAAATTGAATCTTTAGGTGTAAAAGTGACTGAATTTCTGAAATCACGGACTTTTATTTTCTGTAATGCAATTAGTACTCCTTCAACCTGAATAGTCCAGTATCGAAATCAAACTCACCAAGAATTTCTTCCACATCATATGCCAAGTCCCTCAATTCTCTGGTCCTAAATAATTGATTTCACTTTAAATTAGTGGCAGACATTTTTCCCCTTTTAGCCATCCATCATTTTTGTTTGCCCTTTCCACGTAAATATCAACAATCGTGATAACATATATGAACATGATAATTAAGGTATGGTTTTGGGAGGACTGATCAGCGCAACAAATGAATAAATCTACTCACAACTGCTTGGTTCTATCACTATTATATACACACACCAAGGTTTTTCAAGCTTTATTATAAGAAGATGAATTTATACCATTCAAAGAAAGGAACTTTCAACAGTGCAATCTGAAATTTATGCATGCAGTAAGTCATTGTCGTCAGCTAGCTTCAAATAGCAAAATTCCCAATTTATTATAGCAGAAAACATTATGGAAGTCTGAATATAGCTTCAAGCATGACTAACTACTACTGAAAGCAGAAAAAACTATATTTCAATCTAAATTCAATCCATGATTCAATTTATAAGGGGAAAAACTAGTAAGGAAATGGATTGAAAGTTTATATTTACCAGCAAAGATTGAATTTCTGAGATAAATATTACAATCTTGAGTGTGAACAGCATGGGAGTTTCATACCTGAACAATCAAGATCGAATATTCTTAGATCATAGTCATACATCACCTATGTTCAGATCAAAATTATAAGAAAGGATAATAACAATTGCAAGGGAGTTTAGAAATCATATGCTCACATGAACAGTATAATCAATCTTTCTTGGCAACACAGGGCATTATAAATCTTGACAGATTATTCAACGGTCGGTTCCTTCAACAATTAGACATCGAAAGTCAAAATAGTTCTCTTTTCTTTTGGATTAGCCCTGTCAGAAAAATTTCAATGAAACTTCATAAAATAAATTTAAAAAGTAATAATACCTCTTCTTCATCATCAATATCGAGATCGGGGATATTGGCAATGAAGCGCCAATATTCTCCTTTGTTTTTTCTGCATCGTTTTCTTAAAAGGGGACAATTCCTGATAAGCAAGCGTCCAAGTGTGGTAGGAAGGCCCTCTCTCGGAAGGAACTCCAATTTAGCGCAACTCCGAATATGTAATTCTTGAAGATAGGTGAGACAGTTAATGCCACTTGATATGGATTTCAGATTTTCAAATTCTTCAATTTGGAGAACGGTTAGGGAACTGGGAAGCCATAAACCCTCCTTATCTGGGAAGGAACCCATATTTGTACTTTCACATTTCCCTACTATATAGAGCTCTGTGAGAGAGGTGAGCCGATTCAGTTTCCACTCTGACTCTCGCTGTTCAAGCTTTTCACACATTAAAATCTGAAGCTTTCTTAGGTTTGGGGGTAAACCCTCATATGTAATTGATGTAATTGATGCACAACAACTGACACTCAAAATTTCTAGATGAGACATCTCATTCATTCCATTTTCAGGCAATGACTCTAGAGATTCACAGAAGGAAATATCAAGAGTTTTAAGACTACAAGGTAAACCTGTAGCTGGAAATGACACAAGTTTTGGACACCGAAAAATGTGCAACTCATAAAGAGATCTGAGGCTGTGCAACCCTTTTGGCAGATTCTCTAATTCATCACACTCCTGTATTTTCAAAATTTGAAGATTACAAGGCAAGACTTCTTCTCCTCCTACCACCGACACTAGTTTCTTACAACCACCGATTTTCAAATAATTAAGGCTAGAAAGATTGTCTAAATTAGTTGCAGCTTGCCATAAGGATATTAGGTGGTTGCAAGTCCAAACTATCAGTCTTTCTAATGCCACCATGGACTCTGTCACCACTTCATCTAAATTTTTGAGTTCTGAAATCAAATCAAGGACCAAGGTTTTAAGCGACGACAAATGAGGCAAGCATTTGAGGATAATGTGTTGACAACCGTCAATTCTCAACTCCTCAAGGGAAGAGAGGGAGATGGGCAACGTCCCAACCAACTCAGGACAATACCTAATTGTAAGTCGATGCAGTCTAGGGAATATTCTTGCAACTCCTTCATTCGAATCAACAGGGTGAGACCATTGCTTCCACAATGGCATAATCTCAATACTTAAAGTCTCAAGAGACGGAAAAAGCTCAACGGAGGAAGTGTTTTCTCTATAAAACTCAACTCCTACTTCTACCAATTTACTCATCCCTTTGATGCACAAGTTTTTGAGTTTGGGTAGTCCTCCGATTGACGGCAGTGAGGTAGTATTTGGACAACTACACAGCTTTAGATCCATCATATTTGCAAAGTTTGGATCTCCTATCCATGATGGAAATATCTTTCCTCCGTAAGATTCAACAAAACGGTTTTCCAGATTTTTGTGGGGTTTTAGAGAGTTGAGAACTTGGAATTCATGTTCCTCTTCTCTTTGTGAATCATCCAGATATTTTGACCAAACCAAAGCCAGTTCATGAACACCCTCTAATTTGTTGAGATCAACAACATCTGCATCCCAAACGTTGATAATATTATTTAACTCTTCAATACGAAGTTTTCCAGCCAAAAGAGGGAAATTTATCAAGTCTCTTATCCCAAGGGCATTATTGGCTTTTCCCACTATAAACTTAGATATTGTTTGCAGATTTGTCAAATTAGCAATCTCCATTGGCTGCTCCTTCAAAGAATTTGTATCCTCAAGATCAAGGTGAACCAAGTTGATTAAATTGCCTATCCCAGTAGGCAACTTTTTCAGGTGCCTACATCTATGTAGATTTAATGTCTCTAAGTTGATAAGATTACCCAAGGATTGAGGTAATTTTATGATTTTAGCATAAGACAAGTCAAGATCTCGCAAATGCTTCGAGACCCCTATTGAACTTGGCAATTCATCCAGCATGTAACCACCTAG
>CATIWJ010276034.1:0-12648 GCA_949640765.1 Croton laevigatus | reverse complement strand
TCATATTTATGCCATCAATTTATAGCCATCACGATCTTATACATTAAAAGAAAAAGATATCCTTCATTTGGTAGGTTAAATTTTGTTTGCATGATGGACCGACCGTTCATAAGCCCTAAATTAATGGAGACTCTGGCTCCTAAACATGTTAATGTCATGATTCATTTTCGCTAAAATTTTGTTTGGTGGTCTTTTCAAGCATGCCACAAGCTATAACATGACAGATTACTGTTTTCTGAAAAGAAAATTTTAAAATTAATTAAGGTTGGGAATTGCTGTGGGTCATAATAAAAAAAATGGAAATTCAGTACTATTCTCAAATATATTTGTCAATTTATGAAATCAATTAAACATGCAACATATATACATTTTTTGGTTCTCTAAGCCTCCATTAAGAAATTTGTGTGCTTATTGCCTTCTAGAATTTATTGATATGCGTTTTCTTATTTTGAGTAGCATTAATATTTTTAATTTCAAATTTATTTGATAATTTACTAAAAAATGGTGGATTATAATACGCAAAATGTGCAAGTTTAAGAACATCTCCCAAGCAAGTTTGGATTGCTTCAATTTAATTGTCATATCAGCAATGGTGAACTCATTGTGTGCCAAGAACGGGCTTGAGCCCATGCTGGATAAAAAAAAAAAAAGGTAAAAATTGAAAATAAAAAAATAAAAAAACACACACATACATATACACACTTGGTCAGAATTTATAATCAAACAAATTCTAATTCCTCTCCCTCTCTAACACACAACGACTAGGCTGATGGAAATCTAGAAAAGTAAGCAAATCAAGCTCTAAGGTACGTGTTTTAATTTTGTGAATGATTTTTGTTTTTATTTTAGTGGATTACTTTATTAGTTATATGAATATTTTTTTTTCCAGAAAGATGGTGATAATTTATTTTTTAGTTTGTTTAAGATTAATTAGTTTCTAAATATTGAATAAAATATTTTAATAGATAAATTTTGTTTATAATTATTTAATTTACAAAATATAAATTAGAAATGTCATAAAAGTAAGTTTTATCTTAATTTTTATAGGTATGACAGTAGAAAAATATTTTCAAACTAAAAAGAAAACTCACATATGAATCATCACCGCAAAGGCACGACGAGTCTTCCAAGCATGTTCGATTGGAATCATAACCTCCAAAAGAAATTGATCCTCAACAATGTTATAATGAATTGGATTTATCAAACCTTTCTTCTAATCCAGGTGAAAGACAAAAAATTACAAATTATGATCTTAATTTTGTTTGTAGAGTATACTTACAAAAAGGTGCTTGTCAACCTAAAGAATATAATTTTCCACTTAGATCATTTGGAAAAGAGAGGCGAAGATTCAACCCAGCATGGTTTCAGGAGTTCCATTATAACATTAAAAAAGATGAAGCTTATTGTCTTTATTGCAATCTTTTTAAGCAAGATATTGGAGGTCAAGGTGGCGGTGACACATTTGTGAATGTACGCATTTCACATTGGAAAAATAAAAAAAGATTGAATAAAACATGTAGGAGGTCTTGCAAGTGCTCATAGAATAGATGTTAGTAAGGGTGAAAATCTTATGGCTCAAAGGCAACTTATTAAGCAATTAATAAACAAACAGTCTAACCCAACTAAAGTTGCTTATCAAACTTGTTTACTTGCTTCTATAGATGCAGTTTCTTTCTTATTAGAACTAGGACTTGCCTTTTGTGGCCATAACGAAGGTGAGGAGTCATCTAATCTAGGTAATTTTTTTACCTTTTTAAGGTATTATGGAAAGCGTAACAAGGAAATTCAATATGTTACATCAGAAAATGTTCCTGAAACTTGAAATTAATTTCTCCTAAGATTCAAAAGGATATCATTTCAGCCTGTGCAGCTGAAACTAGTTTGCTTGTACTTAAAAATCTTGGAGATAGCCCATTTTCTATGCTTATTGATGAATCTTGTGATATCTCTATGAAGAAATAGATGTCTATTGTTTTGAGATATGTTGATAAAGATGGTTGTGCAGTAGAATCATTTTGAGGCCTTAAGCATGTGATCAGTACTAATGCAGTCACCCTTCAATCTACACTTAAAGAAATGTTTAATGCACATGTACTAAGTATTTTCTAGACTTTGTGAACAAGGTTACGATAGGGCTAGTAATATGCAAGGTGAATTTAGAGGACTTAAGACACTCATTTTACAAGAGGATGAATCTATATATTATATTCATTATTTTGCTCATCAATTTTAGTTAGCTTTGGTGGTAGTTGCAAAAAATAATGTAAAAGTCAATTCTCTTTTTCATGCAGCGTCTAGGCTTGTGAATTTTATTGAAGGCTCATGCAAACGCAAAGAATTACTTCAAGAGAAACAAGCTGCTACAACTAGATTTGTTGAAAGTTCACTAAATGAAGAGGATGCTATAGGAAAAGGTATGAACCAAGAGTATACATTGGCAAAGAGTGGAGATACTTGTTGGGGGATCACATTATCACTTTATAGTAAGTTTGTTTACTATATATGTAAGGTTTAATTTCAGTTTTGGCCCTCTATCTTATTCCGTCTTCCCTTTTGGTGCCTAAACTTTTTAGGATTACAGAATAGCCTCTGAACTTAATAATTCATACAGAATGGCCCCCTGAACTTAGTAAGTTATACAGTTTAGCTCTTGAACTTATTAAGCTATGTAGTTTAGCCCCTAAATTTAGGGTTACAGAATAGCCTCTGAACTTAATAATTCATACAGAATGGCCTCCTGAACTTAGTAAGTTATGCAGTTTAGCTCTTGAACTTATTAAGCTATGTAGTTTAGCCCCTGAATTTAATTAGGACATAAAGATTAAGTCCTAAATTTAGACCTTTTATAGATTGGCCTCTAAATTATTATAATATTTAAGGATATGCCCTTCTGGGCAATTTTGAGAACATAATTAATTTAGGAAGCCCTTATTCAAATAATTTATTTGTTTGAACATTAAGATTAGTTCAATTAAAGACTTTAATTCAAATTTTGGTTCCAGATATCTGATATTTTGAATTAATTAGTTGAAATAACATGTTGCCAAAGTGACCTCTGTTGTGGAGATTAATTAATTTCAAATATTAAGATGATTGTGTATTTATTTTTCATGCAGATAATAATCGGTCCAAAGGAAGGTTATTATTTGGCCAAAAATTAAATATACATGTGGTAATAAATATGTAATAATTATTCGGTTTTCCATGTGAATAATTGATCGGTCCAAAGAAGGGCTTATTATTTGACAGGAACTTATTATTAACATTTGATTACTGCATAAAGAGAACTACTTACAAATTGATGATTTCTCTGTCCAAAGACTAGATGTCAATGTTGTGCTAGGTTTCTTGTGATGGGAATTGCCATTATTTGAATTTGTGAATTTTGTTTTGGATTGTGAGCTTTATGTTATGTTTATTTTTATTTTTGATTTAGTTTCTGCTACTGCATTTAATGTGTCTGTCCATACTAGTATCGTTCCAATGCTAAATGGTACAAATTTTAAGGTCTGGAAAAAGAATGTGGAAATTGTTCTCGGCTGCATTGATTTAGACCTTGCGCTAAGGATTAAGTGACCCACTTTAGCTAGGAATAAATTCCAATAAGACAAAAGTAGAGAAGTAGGATTGCTCTAACCGCATGAGTCTAATGATCATGAAACGTTCCATGCTGAAAGCGTTTCGGGGCTCTATTTCTGAGAGCACTGATGCTAAGGAATCTCTTACGACAATACATCAGTACTTTACCAAAAGTGAGAAATCAGAAACCAGCAACCTTTTAGCTGCTCTGTTTTTTATGAGGTACAAAGGTAAAGAAAACATAAGGGAGTACATACTGGAGATGTCAAATCTCATTGGAAAAACTAAAGGCACTAAAGTTAGAGATAAATGAAGATTTACTCGTGCATTTAGTTCTTCTTTCTCTTCTTACACAATTTAGTCAATTTAAAGTGAGTTACAACACTCAAAAGGTAAAATGGACTCTTAATGAGCTCATTCATCAGTGTGTGTATGAAGAGGAAAGAATCCGGAGGGATAAGATAGAAAGTGCTCATTTGGCATCAATCTCTCAGAATAACAAAAGAAAGAGAGCTAAGGATAAGTTTCTCACTTTGGTTTGTTCTAAAGCTAATTAGCTTCTGTACCTAAAGACACTTGGTGGATAAATTTTGATGCTACTACTCACATAAGTGTGTCTACGCAGGGTTGCCTCTGGAGCCAACCGCCAATTAGTGATGAAAGATTCATCTATTTGGGCGATGGCAAAGCAATTCCTGTAGAAGCTATAAGATATTTTAGATTACATTTAAGTACTGAATGTTATTTGGATTTGTCTAAAACCTTTGTAGCCCCTTCGTTTAGACAGAATTCGATTTCTGTGTCTTATTTGGATAAATGTGGCTACTTTTGTGGTTTTGGAGATAATAAAATTACTATATCTCTGAATTCAAATATCATTGGTATTGGTATCTTAATTGATAATCTTTATTTGCTGGATACTATTGCTTCCCATAAAGAAATCCCGCATATTATTTTTATAGGTACAAAGCGTAAATTAATTAAGAATTCTGTCATATTGTGGCACAAGCGTTTAAGCCATATCTCTAAACAAAGAATAAAGCGGCTTGTGTCAGATGGAATTCTTGATTCCCTTGATTTAACAGACTTTCAAGCATGTGTGAAGTGTGATAAGGAAAAATTGATGAACATAAGGAGATTAAAGGAAAATAGACGTACAAAAGTCTTAGAACTAATACATACTGATATTGGTGGTCCATTCCCTACGGCTGCATGGAATGGTCAACAGTGTTTTATTACGTTCATAGACGACTATTCCAGATATGAGTACCTCTATTTGATAAGTGAGAAATCTCAATCCTTGGACATTTTCAAGTCTTACAAAGCTGAAGTTGAACCTTAACTTAGTAAGAAAATTAAGCTGTCAAATCTAATCGTGGTAGTGAATACTATGGTAAATATGATAGATTAGAAGAACAACGTCCAGGTTTGCTAACTTCCTAAAGAAATGTGGTATTGTCCCAAGGTACACTATGCCTGGCAAACCAAGCATCTGTTGCTGAAAGACAAAACAGGATACTTATGGACATGGTAAGAAATGTGATTAGTCATTCTTTTTTACCAAAATCGCTTGGGGAGAAGTATTAAAGACGGCAGTGTATATCCTTAATAGAGTATCTAGCAAAGCAGTAGCTGAAACCCCATACGAATTGTGGACTGCTAAAAGCCCAGTATAAGGCACTTACACATTTGAGGACGTCCAGCTGAAGCAAGGCCTTACGGGCCCAACAAAAGAAAATTGGACTCTAAGACAGTTAGCTGCTACTTTGTTGGATACGCTGAACGCTCTCAAGAATTTAAGTTTTATGATCCCACTATTCAGTCTTTCTTTGAGACAGAAAATATGAGATTTCTTGAGGATGTAGAGTTTAGAGGGGAAGAATTAAGGAACGTCTCTTTTGATAAAGTTATCTCTGAAAAAGAGAAACTCATTTCTCTTCCTAATATGGTTATTGACAGTGATCAGGCAATAATTTCTGACGCTGTTCAAGAAGCAGCTCCAGTTCGAGACAATAATGACGTTCTTCCCATAGAGCAAACTCAACAACCTCAAGAAGTGCCATTGAGGAGATCCACTAGAGAAAGGAGAAATGCCATACCAGATGATTACATCATATTTCTTATGGAACAAGAGGATTCTGGAGGCTTAGTGGAGGATAACCTAATCAATCTCCGTGAAGCTCTTTTAAGTTCCAATTCTCAATTTTGGATGAATGCCATGCAAGAAGAGATAAAATCCATGAAAGACAATGACATTTTGGATCTTGTCGAGTTGCCTGAAGGTGTGAGACCTATTGGTTGCAAATGGTTATTTAAAACCAAAAGGGATTCAAAAGGCAATGTTGAAAGATATAAGGCTCGTCTAGTCACTAAAAGATTTACTCAAAAGGACGGCATTGACTATAAAGAAAAATTTTCTCCAGTTTCATCAAAAGATTCTTTTAGGACAATAATGGCACTTATAGCTCATTTTGATTTAGAGCTACATCAGATGGATGTAAAGACTGCGTTTCTTAATGGAGACATTGATGAAACGATCTATATGGTTCAACCAGAAAATTTTGAATCCAAATATCCAAAATATATGGTTTGTAAATTAAAGAAGTCCATCTATGGTCTCAAACAGGCTTCTTGTCAATGGTATCACAAATTTCATCTAATGATTATCTCATATGGTTTTGAGGTAAATGTGGTTCATGATTGTGTATATCACAAGTTCAGTTTGAGTAAGTTTATCTTTTGGTGTTATATGTCGATAACATACTGCTTGCGTATAACGATATAGGCTTATTGCACGAAACCAAGAAATTTCTAAGTAAGAACTTTGAAATGAAAGATCTTGGGAAAGCCTCTTTTGTATTAGGCATACAAATACTGCGAGATCGCTCTCAAGGTATCCTTGGGTTATCACAAAAGAGCTATATCGATAAGGTGCTAAGTAGATTTGGTATGAAAGAGTATTCACCTGGAGATACACCTGTATCTAAAAAAGACAAGTTTAGTCTCAATCAGTGCCCCAAAACTGACCCTGAAATAAAGGAGATGTAAAAGATTCCCTATGCCTCAGCGATAGGAAGTCTGATGTACGCTCAAGTTTGTACCCGTCCAGATATAGCATTTATAGTTAGACTTTTGGGCAGATATTTAAGTAACCCTGGTTTTGATAATTGGTAAGCTGCACAATGGGTTATGCGATATTTATAGAGAACGAAGGATTTCGTGCTCACTCATCAGAAATCAGATAATCTGGAGATCATTGGGTATTCTAATTCTGATTTTGTTGGATGCGAAGATAGTAAATGATCCACTTCCGGCTTTAAGGTATCTAATCATGGATATGGCTATGAAATTTTATCATTGGGCTGCGTATGGTTAATGGTATTGAAAGACCATTAAAATTATTTTGTGACAATAAATCTGCAGTTTTATATTATAACAGAAGCTTTGTGAAAACAAAGCATATTGACATTAGTTATTGTCAATTAAGGAAAGAATTCAGAGTTTTCAGATTTCTATAGAACATATTGGGATGAATTCCAAGACAATGGATCCGTTAACTAAGGTATTGCCTCTAAAGGTTTCCATGAGCACATTGCTCATATAGGTGTAGGCATTTTTGTAATACCTTGATTCAATAGGAGTTCTATTTTGGATGTTCTATATTTGTTTTATGCATAATAAAGTTTTATTTATATATCTGAATTTGTTTATGAATTTTGGATTGATCTCCATAAAGAATAAAGTAGGACCAGTTGAAAATAGGCATGTTTTGAGACCACGTTGCATGTAATTTCCATGCCACTCATCCATACTTGATTTATGTCATTGAATATATTGATATGGTGAACATGGAAGGTTTACTTACGCTCATATGTAAGGACAGCCGCCATGATCTCATATTGATATAGGAGATGGACCAGATTGAAAATAAAGTGAAGTCTAAAGAAAATAGTATAAAGATGTGCATATAAAGAATTTATTTAATATGATTGTTTCTGATTTGATATGTAGTCCAAGTGGGAGATTGTAAGGTTTAATTTCTATTTGGTGGGCTAACATATGTAATAGAACAATTATATTAAATGAGTTATTTTGTCAGTGGGTTAATTTTAAGTGGTTCATTGTGGAAACCCGTATACTTCAAGTAATTGGTATGGGTTTAATGGGTGGATACCGGGTTACCGACCCAATTAAGCTTAATAGGATCCTATTGGGTTAGTATATAAGGAAGATTAGGTTATGGTCCCAATATATCAAATCCCTAGCCTCCATTCTATTCTCTCCCCATCAGAGACAGAAAACTAAGGAATTCTAAGGAACACTGAGATTTGGTTGAAGAAAATCTTATTGGGAAAGATGACAAAAAATAAATAGCTAATAAATAAAATATGGCAGTCCCAGGATCTAACTTTTCTTAGCCTTGTGTAAATAAAATGGGCAAAAAAATAATTCTGTATATTTCACTAAGAAAATTTTAATTAGAATACAATAATAATCTCACCAAACAATGGTGGCTAAACTCTATCTTGGTTTTATCTCTTAAGAAGTTTTTTTTTCTCTCTCTCTTAGAGGCTTTCTTATCTCTCAAAACATTTATATGTTTGGTTTCTTCTGTGATGATTTACAAATGAAAAATACATAACATTTTATATTAAAACTGATGCTAATAATAGTTTAGCTAAAATTAGCTTTTTCTTTCTTTTTCCATTAATTTTTTTTTTCTGTTTTATGTTTTCTTGTTTTTCTTTCTTTTTCTCTTTTCAATTCTTTTCTTTATTTTCTATTTTTATTTATTTCTTTCTTTTTTTTCTTTTCTTTTCCTCCAATTAAGGAGGATTTCTCATCAAATCTCCCCTATCCGACTTAAGTGGAGGGCTCTAGCAATCCCGCTGCTTCTCTACAAAATTCATACTTATCCTTAGGTAAGGACTTGGTCATCATATCTGAACTATTATCATCAGTATGGATTTTCTCAATATCTAATTGTTTGGACTCCAACACATCACGTATCTAGTGATATCGCACATCAATGTGCTTTGATCTCGAGTGAAAACTCGGATGCTTGCTCAAGTGGATCGCACTTTAACTGTCACAATGCAAAGTATATTTATGCTGCACTTGCCCTAATTCTTGTAGGAACCGCTTCATCCAGAGCATTTCTTTGCATGCTTCTGTAGCTGCAATAAACTCTGCCTCTGTCGTTGATAGAGCAACACATTTTTATAACTTTGATTGCCATGAAACTGCTCCCCCTGAAAATGTAATCAGGTATCCTGAAGTAGATTTTCTAGAATCAAGATCTCCTGCCATATCTGCATCTGTATAACCAATCAATTCAGGTTTTCCACCCCTAAAGTATAAACTCATTTTAGAGGTACCACAAAGATATCTGAGAATCCATTTCACTGCATTCCAATACTCTCTTCCTGGTTTAGATAGGAATCTACTTACAACGCCAACTGCGTGTGTTATGTCTGGCCTTGTGCAAATCATTGCATACATCAGACTACCAACAACTGAGGAATATGGCACATTAGCCACGTCTTCTTTTTCTTTCTCACATGTAGGACTCTGTTTTGAACTAAGCTTGAAATGATTAGAAAATGGAGTAGAAACTGGTTTTGCTTTATCCATGTTAAACCGCTTTAGTACCTTCTTGATATAACTTTCTTGTGATAACCTCAACTTCAGATTTTTCCTATCACGGGATATATCCATACCGAGAATTCATTTTGCGGGTCCTAAGTCTTTCATAGAAAAACTCTTGGCTAACTCTTGCTTCAGCTTCCTAATTTTGTCACTGTTTTGTCCTACGATCAATATGTCATCAACATAAAGAAGAAGTATGATGTATTCACCATCATCAAATCTTTTAACAAATATACAATGGTCTGAAGTAGTCCTCTGATATCCATGCTTAATCATAAAGGAATCAAACTTTTTATACCATTGTCGAGGTGCCTGCTTAAGTCCGTACAAGCTTTTCTTCAACCGACATACCAAATCTTCTTGTCCTTTGACTTTAAATCCTTCTGGCTATTCCATATAAATTTCTTCTTCAAGATCTCCGTGAAGGAAAGCTGTTTTTACATCTAGCTGTTCAATCTCGAGATCTAGGCTTGCAGCTAAACTGAGTACTACCCGTATGGATGACATCTTCACTACGGGTGAGAAAATCTCTTCAAAGTCAATTCATTTCTTCTGATTGAAACCTTTCACAACTAGCCTTGCTTTAAATCTAGGCTTAGAGTTGTTTTCTTCCGTCTTCAATCGGTACACCCATTTGTTTTTGAGTGCTCTTCTACCTTTTGGTAAGTTCACCAGGTCATATGTGTGGTTTTCATGTAAAGATTGCATCTCTTCATGCATAGCTTTTAACCACTCATCTCATTGATCATGGGTCAATGCTTCTTCATAACATTCTGGTTCTCCCCCATCTGTTAGGAGAATGTAATCATTTGGAGAATACCTACTAGAAGGTCTTCATTCCCTGGTTCATCTTCTTAGTTGGAATTCGACCACTAGTTCTTTATGGGCTTGTGCTTCTTTCCCCTCATCTGCTACATCATCTATTATACCATCAGTTATATGATCATTATACATGTCATCATTAACTGGTTCATTTATAATAGGATCACTAGGTTGATCATTGGATTCATCTTGCTCGTCATTAGTTTCTAGTGGAGAAGGAACTAGATCTAAGTTATCTGGATATTCTTTGGAATTACTATGTTTATCACCTCTTCGAATGTCTTTAATGTTCTGATGTTCAAAGAAGACAGCATCTCTACTTCGAATGTCTTCAATCTTTCTGGCTATAGGATCCCATAACCTATAACCAAATTCTTCATTCCCATATCCTACAAAGATACATTCTTTTGATTTCACGTCAAGCTTGGATCTCTCGTCTTTAGGAATATGAACAAAAGCTCTACAACCAAAAACTTTCAAATGATTATAGGAAACATCTTTTCCCGACCAGAACTTATTTGGAACATCACCATTCAAAGGTGTTGAAGGAGAAAGGTTGATTAGATCAACTGCAGTCATGAGAGCTTCACCCTAGAAACTTTTAGGCAGTTTGGCATGAGATAACATCGTTCTTATTCTTTCAACGATTGTTCTGTTCATTCTTTCAGCTATGCCATTATGTTGCAGAGTTTTCGAAACAGATCGTTCATGCCTAATTCCATTACTTCTATAATAGTTTTGAAATATCCCCATATATTCTCCTCTATTGTCGGACTCTCATTCAACGCTAGCATGGAATTGCTTCAAAACTTCATACACTTGATCCTTTATTCTAAGTGCATAAGCCCATACCTTCCTGGAATGACCATTAATAAAGGTAACAAAATATCTTGCACCACCAAGTGTATTAACAGTCATAGAACCACAAACATCAGAGTACACAACATCCAATACGTTGGGTTTTCTTTGTGCCTGACCATGTTGAAATGAAGCTCTATGCTGCTTTCCAGCCAAGCAGTGCGTGCATAGTTTTAGAGACACGCCTTGCTTCATCCCTGTCAACGCCTCTCTTTTTGCTAAAATTTAGAGGCCTTTCTCACTTATGTGATCAAGCCGTTTGTGCCAGAGCTTGATCGAGTCTTTTGCAAGAGTATTTACATACCCATTATTGACTTTAGCATGTGTCATGTATAGGGTGTTCTATTTCTTCCCTCGTGCTGTGATAAGAAAGTTCTTGCTAGGTTTCCATTTCCCTTCAGTAAAGACATTAGTGATCCTTCATCATCAAGTAATCCAGTAGAGATTAAATTAAGACGCATGTCTGGAACATGTCTCACATCCTTGAGGACTAAGTGACAACCTGTGTTGGTTTTAAGCAAAATATCTCCTCTTCCCACGATCTTGGACCATTTGTCATTTCCCATTCTTACATTACCAAAATCTTCATTGTTGTAAGATGTAAAGAAGTCCCTTTGTGAGGTGACATGAAATGATGCACTAGAATCAATTATCCAGCATGTATCTTGAGAGGAAAAATTAACAAAACTATCACCACATAAAATAATTACATCATTTCCACTAGAGGTAGTTGTAGTTGTATGCTTGGCATCACTATTTTCATTACCTCTATCTTGCTCTCGTTTAAATAGTCTGCATTCTATCTTTATGTGGCCTGTCTTGCCACAGTGGTAACATTCTAGGTCCTTTCTTGTCTTGAACCTCCCTTTCGAGCCATCTCTTGATTTACCCGTTGACTTGTCTCGCCTATGGAATTTTTTATTACTAGTCCTTCCACAATACTCTGAGACAAAGGCTTCAGACTCGGCTACACCACCTTGTTCTTTCCTCCTTGCTTCTTTATTGAACATGCTATCTTTGACTATGTCTAATGTAAGAATGCCTTGTGGAACTGAATTGCTTAAAGATATTACTAATATATCCTAACTATCAGGCAATGAGCTGAGTAACACTAGTGCTTGTAACTCATCATCTAGCACCATATTTATATTCGTCAACAGGTTGATCAAACCTTCAAAGTCACTAAGATGCTATGTAATACTTCAACCATCTTTGTACTTAAGGGTTACCAACCGTCGGATAACTGATGCTTTATTTTGAGCAGTCTTTTTCTCGTACATGCACGACAATTTTGTCTATAATTTATATGCATCCGTCTCTTGTGCCATATGATGGAACACACTTTGGTCCACCAATTTTCGGATTTGTTCGACAGCTTTTCTATTCAAAATACTCCATGCATCGTCTGACGTCCCTTCTTGTTTTTGTCCCACCAATTGAAGGGGCTCATACAAATATTTGCAATAAAGGATATCCTCCATTCTTGGCTTCCATATGGAGTAATTGGATGCAGTCAATTTTAGCATTGTAGCTGATGATGATGATGACTCCTCCATCTTAAATTACACAAAAATTTTTTTTTTAATATAGCCAAAGCTCTGATACCACTTGTTGGGAAAGATGACGAAAAATAAATGACTAATAAATAAATGTGGTACTCATAGGATCTAACTTTTTCCAGTCTTGTGTAAATAAAATGGGCAAAAAATAATTCTATTTATTCACTAAGAAAAAATTAAT
>CATIWJ010276032.1:0-10610 GCA_949640765.1 Croton laevigatus | reverse complement strand
TAATATTAAATTAGGGATTTCCATATACAGCACAAGAGCGAAAAATTAATGATAAAAAACAAGAGGCAAATATTAAAGAAGAAAGGAGGACAAAGAAATTGAGTAACTCTAGTTTTAGAGATTGATCTTGCACTGGTTAATCATGGAGGATGATTCTTCTGCAAAAGGGGGAGAGAGAGAGAGTTGAATGATTTAAATTGAGGGTGGGATAAAAATTGATCCGGTCAGATTCATGGCTTCGATTGCTCTTCTTTTCTTCTTTTTACCAATGTATTGCCAATTACCACATCATATTACATGAGTTCTCTCCATAATTACCAAATTTACGTGACTAATATGGTCTTTTTATTTTATTCAATTTTATTTTTTAGGTGCAATCTATGCAAAATTTGTTAAATTGAATGGAAGTTAAAATTTAAAGTTGGGTGTCTTTGATTTTTTTTTGACAAAATTTCGGATGTCCCCACTTAAAAGGGTTCAATATACTACAATTACATATTTTAATTTTGTTTTTTTGTTGCTACTTTAGCTTATTGCCCCCCGCAAACACTCCAGTCAAGCTTTCTTGACCCACATTATTCTTTCTTAACAACTTTTCAAAAATTGGTAAATTAAAGGGAAATGATGACATGCCTTTAATCTTAGTCATAAAGTCTTAAAAAATTATTAGAGACAATAATAAATAAAACAATTAAATAATCAAAACTTTACCCTAAAATATGTGTATGATTCCTTCTTGGTTGTTTCTTCCTCCTACTAAAGGTAATAAAATATAAATGGAAGACTTGACTAATTTTATCAGAGCTGGAAAAGAAAAAAATATATTTAGTCAAGTCTTACCAATTTACCAATTTTTGGTAAATACTAAATACTAAAAATTATGTATTTAGTCAAGTCCTAAAAAATTATTAGAGATAATAAATAAACAATTAAGCAATCAAAACTTAACACTAAAGTATAAGTGGAAGACGAGACTAATTTTATCAGAGCTGGAAAAAAAGAGGATATATTATTTTAAAATGTTTACGTTTGACAAAAACACATAATTCCTTTTAAAAAATAGGGTTGATTCTTCTTTTTTAATTCACATAACCATTCTATCCTTTTCCATGTTTTTTCATTTTTATTTTTTATTTATATGTTAAAATTGATGTTAAAAAATTTTTTTTATTTTTTACGATTAAATTTATATATTTTTATATTCATCATTTAGCTTTATGTATTTAAGAAATATATTTTTTGGGGTGTAAACATTATTACTCTACTCCAATTACTAAGATATAAATTTATTTAATTATTATAATATTTTTTTTAGATGATATCTTTTTTTTTTTAAAAAAATTTGTTTGTTTGAAAAAGACGAGAAAAAAAAAAGCAATTTGAGAAATAACAAATTCATAAATATAATGTGAAATTTGATGTGTGAGTGTTAGATCAATGCCAAATGGCAACAAACAATTGGTCCACATCATTAATTAGGAAAATCATAGAATACCTATAATGTCACATATGTCAAAATGCACTAGATTGTACATTTTTAATTAAGTCAGACACTAAATTGTTAAAAAAAAAAAATCCAAACATTAAATGGTCAAATTTTGCAATTTGTCAAATTTTAAAAAGTTCAGATACTAAATTTAGGGCAATTTAAAAATATAGTACAAATGGATGTCTCAATTTAAGAAAATAAAACAAAAGATGTTTAGCACAAATTATAGCACAAACTAGCCTAGAAAGAAAAATACCATTAATTAGGGCTGTAAACTAGCCGAGTCGAGTCGAGCCGAGCGCTTGGCTTGTTTAATTTTTGAATGAGCTTTTATTGAGCCGAACCTCAAGTAGCTCGCGAGTGGTTCGTTTTTTATAAAATCCTAAATAAGAAAAAGCAACAGATTATGGATGGATAATTAGATACAAATTATTTTTTATTAGTCATTTTATTACAATAAATTTGAAATTCTAGACTAAAAACATTGATTTAATACATATTTTAGCAATAATAAAATTAAATGAGCCGTTCATTTAGTTATGAAGCCGGCTCATTTGATTTTTGAACGAGCTGAAATCGAGCCGAACTCAGAGTAGCTCATGAACTGCTCGGCTTAATTACGGCCCTACCTATAATACCCTCTATGCGCACTCATCAAATAAAAAATATTAAAAAGAACTTTTTCATTCAAAAGAAATATAAATTTATATACTCATATATTTTTAAGAAATTCAGAAATATAAATATACATTTTCTTATTTTCGACTATTTTGTGCTTTTTTTTTAAATTTTTTTTATATATTATTTGTTTGAAAATATATAATAATACTAATTTAACTAAAAGAAAAAAAAATGCTATTCTCATAAATAAAAACAAAAGTGCTATTTAGTTAGAAGAAAACTTATTTTGTGCTATTCACTAAAATTTCCCTTAAATTTATTATTATCCCTAACTTTTTTTTTTAAATGCTACAATTATGCCAATACCAGAGTATGCAATGAATTCTGACATTTATTTTCTTATATTTTTCATTCCTAAAATATTAATTTAAATTTCAAAGATACTAAAGAAGTAGAGATAATTAATATTTTAAAAATAAATAAATAAAATAATGATGACAATAATTATAATAATAGTTGTAATTGTATATGAAATTTGTTTCTAACCATCACTATAACTGACTAATTTTACCAGAGATGTATGAACATATATTTTATTAGAAGTAGGAGTGAATAATTTTTCAGTATGCGACATTTCAATCTAAAAATCATCAACCAATCCTCTGAAAAAAAAAGGCGCCCAAACAAACCTCCTTCTGATCTTAATACAAGTATTTAACGTTGTCAGCCTCCTTCTTCTTCCTTATTATTCTTCTTTTCTTTTCTTTTGCTTCCACTGCTGTTGCTGTTAAAGTATAAAATGCAGAAATTAGTAAGTCCACTTTATTTATTTAGAGTTCAAATATTTTTTCACTTTGTCAATTGTTGGTTGTTGGGTGTCCTAAGATAAAGGGATATGATTCTTGTAGTTGAGATACTCTAGTAGTAGTGGTGCTATTGGCAAATATTTTTTGAAAAATTTTCCATTGTAATACTTTAAAGTCTGAAAAGTGATTTGGTCATATAAGTGACCATGGAAAGCCTTATATAGTGAACTAAGGCGGTGAGATCCCGAAAACCGTACATCCAATAGGACTTAGAGGGCCTGAGAATCTTAGAGCCCAAGAGGCCCCATGATTCTCGAGGTCCAGCAGCTTGACTAGTGGGAGGATCGAATGGGTGACCCCTCCTGTAGTTTAATTAAAGGCAACCTCTCGCCTGGCCCAAGTAAGAGCATCTCTCTCCTAAGGCCAAGGTAGACGGTCCTCTAAAGGGTAGCCTTTTTGGGTGGAGTCTTATAGACCACTACTCAAGAAGGCCCTCATCCAGAGGTAGAGATAGAGGTAGAGGCAGAGGTAGCGGTAGCCTATGGGTGACATTTACTTGGTCATACGGCTACTACTAAGGAGAGTAACATCTCTCCAAGCATTAGGCACGGGTGCCATATTGGTGAGCTTGGGCAAAGACTTAGCTAGCCTCAGCTAAGTGACCTCCCCTTAAAGGATACTTCTAGACAACACGTCTCTTGGGACCTTTTGGTAGGTCACCTTTTGGAGAGATGTCCTCTAGATGTCCCCCTAAGTGCCAAGTCATTCCATGTCTTGGCCATCAATACTTAGAACAGATTGCTCTCAATACATAACACAACCTCTCTCTTGCTAAGCTCTATCAATGGGTTGTTGGAAAGGTATTGGTAACATCTCCTAAGATATGATACTTGCAACCTCTTCCATAGAGGGGTATTATTAAGAAGGGGAGCATGTTAATGCTATGTGCAAGGTGAGGTATCCAAGTATTGAGCCTTGAACACTATATGGAGCATGTTAAAGAATTCTTTTGTAGCAACTTCAATCTAACAATTGGCCAATATATGACCCCTCTTTAAGAATTCTTCTATAGCTTAAGAATTGCTTAGGAATTAGTTTTGGCAACCTATATCTGGCATTTGGCCAATAGAGGTAAATATAATAACACACAATGTCCCTCTAAGTCCAAGCCATTCCATCTCTTAGGCATTATGAACTTGAGCAAGTGGCCTCTAGATTTGGCGACCTCTTTGACTACTAAGTCTCAAGCTTTGAGCCCCATAATGAGCATGTTGACTTAGGTGTAAGGCGAGAAGGTATATTTTACTAGCTTATCTGCTATATGAATGGCCTAAGCACATGGGAAGCAGGTCGCCCATGTGAGGCATTATTGTGTGGCAAAGCACTTATGCAAGACAGTAATTTATAACTCAAGCACATGAGAAGCATGTTGCTCACACGAGGCATAATTTTGTCTCATGCGAGGCATAATTTTGTGGCCAAAGCACATGAGGAGTAAGTGGCTTATGCGAGTCAGTACTTTATGGCCTAAGCACATGAGGACCAGGTCCCTTATGCGAGGCAATATTTTATGGACCAAGCACATGAGGAGCAACTCGCATGAGGAGCGGGACGCTCTCGCGAGGCATTGATTTTGTGGCCCAAGCACATGAGGAGCATGTCGCTCATGTGAGATAAGTTTTTTGTGGCCGAAGCGCATGAGGAATAGGTCGCTCATGTGAGGCATTAATTTGTTTCTCAAGTATATGAGGAGCAGGTCGCTCATGCGAGGCAATATTTTGTGGCCCAAGCACATGAGGAGCTTGTCACTCATGCGAGGCAATATGGTATGGTACAAATATATAAGAAGCAAGTTACTTATATGAGACATTGATTTTATGGCCCAAGCACATAAGGAGTAGGTCGCTCATGCGAGGTGTTGATTTGGTGGCCCAAGCATATGAGGAGTAGGCCGCTTATGCGGGGCATTAATTTTGTGGTGCAAGCACATGAGGTCATGTGAGGCATTGATAATTGGCCCAAAAACATAAGGTGCAGGTCGCTTATGTTAGGCATTGAGGATCTATCATCAAAAGAGTGATTGTGTAGCATAAGCTAAAGTAAAGCATGGACAATGTACATCAAATTTCTCTTTCTTTTATTATTGTCTAGGAAAAACCTTAAGGATTGCATGCTTTCAGGTGACCATAAGGAGGTTGCCCCTAGACCTTGCAATCCTAAGGTTAAAAAGTCTTGCCTAAAATATTACAAAGATTACAGAGTATATGCCTCTAGGGAGGAGTGTGGGTATGTCGTTGTAGCATCTTCTTCTTTCCCCCTAAAACCTTACCAATGATGGAGTTCCACTACTGAAAAAGTTTATATTAATCTTCCTGAAAGATACACATAATAGCTTAGAATAAAATATGTAAGTGGATGTACCAATAACTACTATTTAGTAAGACCTATATTTTATTTAATTTTTGTTTTTATGTTATATATATGCGTAGAGATGTGCAAGAATTAAATAATCATACTCTAGAAAATAAAGGATAATATATATATATATATATATATGAATATTTAAAATGCCATTAGAGCAAACCAGACATCCTGCTCTAGTGGCAAATGCTTGCCCTTTTGCTACATCAAATCCCAATTAGAATAGGTCTCCAATTTTCTTCTTCATTTTCTACATCAATATAAGAAATAATTAAAATGATGGGTGCTTGATGGACATATGGAATAACATGCCCTAATGGTGAGCATACGATATCAAGACTTAAAGGTTGCTAAATCAAACCACGGCATAACTTTTTCTTTTGGTCTAGCCATCTATAAATAACAAGCTAAAAACAATGTTAAAATGCCACAAGAATGATATACTTTACGAGTGTAAATGGTAGACATGTGCTGGCAGGGTGATAAGATCACCAATTTGAATTCTATCGTGAACAATATAGTTTTTCTTTTGCTTCGCTCTTTTTATATTTATTTAAAATATTGAGGTCAACAATAGAACATCTAAATCAGGTTGCCCTAGTAGAGAGGTTGCTCTTTTTTGTTCTTAAGGTTACAGTCTCGAACCTTACTTGGTATTATTTTCTTTTCTTACTACCTTATAATATTAAGACATATGGTACATATCCTGATCAGGTTGGCCCAGCAGAGAAAGCACGACCTCAGTACCTAAGGTCGCTAGATCGAGCCTCACCATGTATAATTTTCTTCTTTTACTACCTTTATAAAGCAATACTTTAAATAATATCTAAAACATATGGTACACATCCTGATCAAGTCTCCCCTGTGGAGAGAGAGCGAGCTCAGTATTTAGAGGTCGCCATATCAAGCCTCGCTAGTGAACTTTTATTTTTCCTTCAAAAATCTCATCCACCTTAATACCTTAAGGAGATAGACTTATTTTTCCATTTTTATTTTCGCAAAACAAGGCATCATAAAGGGAGGCAAGGAATATAAAGGGAGCTGACGAGAAATGTAGATGGAGATAGAAAGGAAAATTCTGATGGATAGGGAGTTAGATATGGAGATTGAGATACAGAGGGAAATTATGATGGAAGGCTTAGTTAAACCATGCTTGAGGAGATAGAATGTTGACAGCAAAAAGAAAAACAACCAGAAAGGTTTTTATCCCCATAACTATTTTGTTTCTTTTGCGTGTTCGCTATGTCAGGTGGTATCAGAGTAGATTACACCATGGCTAACAGTGACCGCAGTGTTGGTTTCCAGTGCGATGATTGGGAAACTGGAGCTCCAAATTTTGGAGACGAAGTGCTACAACGATTGGAGCAACGCTTATGACAGCACGTAGATTCTGTCACTTTAATGAGCGATTTGATGATATTGTCAGGCAAGTGGATGCTTTTGATGTTAGCAGAAATCAGAATCGGGATAGGAATGTAGATAGAAGGCCAGAGGTGAGAGGGGCTCATGGTAAACCTATTGATCGACCGATTCCTATTCACAGACAGAACAATAACACAGATAGTGATAGCGATGAGGAGATGGATATGATTGCAGAAGAAAGAAATAACAGATACAGGAGAAGACAATGGGAAAATCAAAGGAACAATACAGACAGGAATTGGTGAGATGATTATGAGCCTAGTGATTATAAACTTAAGGTCGATATTCTTTATTTTAGTGGGAATTTACGAATTGAAGAATTCCTCAATTGGATTGCGGATGTTGATCAATTCTTTGATTACACGGAGACCCTCTTTAGATAAAAAGTCAGATTAGTTGCTTGTAGATTAAAGGGGGAGCATTAGTTTGGTGGGATAAGGAGAGGAGGAAGAGGGATCAAATGGGGAAGGAACCAATCCAAACCTGGTACTGAATGAAAAAGATGTTAAGGGCTGAATTTCTTCCTTCAGATTATGAGTATATTTTGTTTCATCAGTACCAACGGTGCCAACAAAGATTTCAGACTATCTATGAGTATATTGCTGAGTTCTTGCGATAGGCTGAGAGGAATTATTTATTTGAGATGGAGGCACAATAGGTTGCCAGGTACCTTGATGATCTGAAACTATTTATTCGAGATAGAATTTGTGTACAAGTAATGAGAACTTTGCCAGAAGCTAAAAATCTAGCTTTAAAGGCTGAAATGATGCAGTAAGAGAAGAATAAGAAGACTTCTGAAGGGTTCAAGTATTCTGATTAGGGAGGATAGATACATATGACAAGCAGGAATGGTTGTAGTAGTAGTACCAGCCATTTTAATAATGACAAGGCTGCAAATAGCAGAGTGGATAAATGGTGGGCATCTAAACTAAAAAAAAAAGGAGATCCAAGTTTAGAAATTTGCAAATCCATATGCTAAGCCCATGACTTGCAAGTGTTACAGATGTGGTCGACTTGGACACATGTCTAACCAGTGCCCACAAAGAAAAACTGCTAATGTGGTAACAAGGGTGGAAGAAAATGAGTACTGCTGTGAATCTGATGGTGATAAGAGTGAAGGATCTGATGAGCAAGAAGAAGATTAGGTTTACTATGTTGTTCGCAGGTTAATGTTAATGCCCAAGTAGGAAACTCAATCACAGCGCCACTAATTGTTCAGAACTAGATGCACAATTTTGGGAAAGATATTTGGCATGGTGATTGATAGTGGCAACATAGAGAACATAATTGGCAAGGAGGCTGTGAAGATACTCGGAGTGGAAATAGAGAAACATCTGAACCATTATACCTTGGGCTGGATCAAGTCAAATTTGGGCGTGTTAGAGGTAACTGAACGTTGCAAAATCCCTTTTTCTATTGGAAAATATAAAGATGATATATACTGTGATGTTATGGGTATGGATGTTTGCCATGTTTTGTTTAGGAGGCCATGCCAATTTGATGTAGATGCACAACATTCAGAGAGAAGCAATCAGTATAGTTTAGTCAAAGATGGCGTGAAGTACACTTTACTTCTATTAAAGTGTAAATCATAGGAGCAGCAATTAGAAAAGATTTTCCTCATCCTTACGAAGACATTTGAACATAAAGATAAAGAGACTAAACAGTTGTATGCATTAGTAGTGAAGCAAGATAACAGTTAAGAGTCTTAAGTGGCGGAGCATCCCAAAGAGGTGCAACTATTTTGGCTAAATTTCACGAGTTAGTAGCAGATGAAATTCTAGAGTGGTTGCCTCCTATGAGGGATATACAACTTCACTTTGATTTGATTACTGGTGCAAGCCAACCTACCCTATGACACTACAGGATGAGTCCTAAAAAAAAGTAGGGGTATTCAAAGTTGGTTTGGTTTTCAAAACCGACTAAAAATCTAAATACTATAATTTACACTGAAAATCGAATAGAATAGGATAAAAATCAATATGAAACCAAACTGATTTTTTGGTGTTGTTTCAATTTTAAAAAGAAAATTATGTTTGCGTCTGTAACTTCAAAAGAAATAAAAATTGAAGTAGCTGAATAAACATTAAAGTCTAGAAATAGATGAAGCTAAAATAGATAAAGCTAACTCTTAAATAATCCAAATATGACACCAAACAAATTAAATAAAAAAAAGAATATTATGCCTAACTTTTTTCTAGTTTATATCCAAAATTTTTAAACAGCAAAGAAAATGTAAATGGAGAAGATCAAACTGAAGTGCCTAAGCTCAACTAAGGCAACCATAACAATCAAAAACAATAATTTGAAATAGAAACCTTAAATCAACAAAAAACCCAACAAACCATATGCTCAACGCTTTAATATTCTTCTTTTACTACTAAAGTTACAACACTCAATTGAATAAATTCAAACAAATAATCAAAATCAATTCAGATCTGAAAAAAGGAAAAATTGGAAGTTTGAAACAGAAAGATGAGAGAGGTAGAAGGATTTCGGCTATTCGTCTTCATCTTCTTCTTCCTTCTTTGTTAGTTCATCAACATCTTTAGTTGATTTTTTTTTGTGGAAAAAAAACAGAAGAGAGATGAGAGGGAGAGGAGTATTTAGCCTAACCTACCTAAATATTTAATTGAAAGATCAAAGAAATAGAAGAATAAAGATTGAAATTTGAAAGCTGGAGGCAGGAGATTTAAAGTTGCAAATGAGAAGAGAGGAAAATTGTAACACCCCTTCTAGGCCTTATAGGAGACCCCGAAGAAGCGCTACATACTGGTACTGGAGTTGCATTATACTTTTATGTGCTAGTTAATTAGGCGGGCATATGTGTTACACATGGACTATATTTTATACTTAGTCAATTTTTAACCAAATTTTTACGGGAATTTTGCCATAGTTCCGCCTAGGAACGGACAAACCGTGAATAGTAATAGCGACTAAATGAATAGTCCCTGTGACTATACACTGGGATCCTGCAAAGAAAACAACCCAAACACTTCGGCAATCTGTCCTTATACCCTCACTCCTCATATAAACAAAAAATAAACACTTCTATAATCTCAGTCAACAACTTAGTCCAAATCGCAAATTTCAAGAGCTACCAATTATACAACATCCTAATATTTATCTGGGAGTACCAATATTGTTTATATACATGCCACTATAAATGTTCTAATGTAGAAATAAAAAGACCTTATATGCTGCTGGCACTGCCGGTATCTGAAACTGGAATCTACGATATCTTTACCTACTAACCTGCGAGTTACAGGAAATAACTCGCTGAGCAAATTATGCCCAGTGGGTACCTTAACTTATAAAAGTAAATGTTTAAATAATAGCAAGCGTAAGAAATGTAAACAGTGAAACCATGTTACAAACATTTTTGAAACGGAACAGGTGAAACATGTAAGTAAATGAAAACATTTATCAGTTTAATACTTTTAGTTACCACGCTCTACTGGTTACTAGCTGAACTTGGGATAAGACAATACCATATAATAGTGATCCAATATTGGTCACATATCCAATAATCACAGTACCGTAGTACTGGAACCACTGAACAGTTTCCATATCAGATGACTATATAATAACTCGTCGACTGCTTTGCAACACTTCGACTATACTCGCTGGATTCCTTGCAGCACTCTGACTATAAGCATAAATGGCGCCAATTCATTCCATAATATCCATGTCAATATACTGCGGACCGCTTTAACATATAATATATGACGCGTCATACCCTTATCACCTAGTTCGACTCAAACCAAGTAGAGCATTATACTGTTACTGCATATAGTTTTCATGATAATACTTGTATAAATCATTTAATTACTATATAATCATACCTTAGG
>CATIWJ010275985.1:0-12156 GCA_949640765.1 Croton laevigatus | reverse complement strand
GTTCTGATTTTGCTTAATTTAAATGTTTTTAATTATGGGGTCGTTTAAATTAAATGATGGAATAAGCCTGAGTGATAGTAGATCTAAATGTTACTTTATTATAATTTTGAAATCAGATCATTTTCTTGGAACAAAAATGGGCGTAAACTGCTAATTAATATTTAATTTCTGGATTATAAGAAAATGAGAGGTAACAATACTTCCTGATGAAATTTTAAATCTTGTGTTATGTTTTGTGGTATAGTGGGTATACATACATTGTTGAGAGATCCACACCACAACAAAGGGCTTGCTTTCAATGAGAAAGAAAGGGAGGGATGCTCATTATTTGCGTGGCGTCCTTTTGCCTCCAGCGATTTTCGAAGTGTTTTTCCTCCGCTGGCAGTTTTTCAGGCAGCAATCTTTATGGTCGATTGGTATTTTCTAAGGCGTTTCTCGCTGTTGCTTGCGCTGACATCGTTCAAAGCTTCGATAGTGGCGCTACTAATGACGTTGTCGTTGCCATCTCCTCCACCTGGGGTTTCTATTTCATCGTTGGCGGTGGTTTGCATCGATCCCATTTGAGATCTACGTGTTTTTCTTTCTTTTTAATTTATCAAAATAATATTAATAATATAACATAATAAATAAATAAATATAACATAAATTAACCAAGGATACAAATGTAATTTGATCAGTTTTTACGTAAAATTGCTCTTTATTTGACAGAAGCACAATCATTAGACGAAATCAAAATCCAACGGCAAAAAAGTCTATTTTAAAAAATATAGAAATAAAATAGTAGGTTGAGTTAAAATATTATTCATATTTTGAACATTAATTTTCATTTTAATTTTTATTTGCCTCAATTGGGTGGTATGGTATTTTTTTTATCTGTTAAAAAAAAAAAATTGGTGGTATGGTAATATTAGGTGAACTGATGGTTTTAGTTTGTTATCTAAATTTATAAGTATCTCAATTTCAATATATCACAACGTTTTAATTCTTTTCTAATATCGTGATTTATTGGAACATTAGCTCAAAAGCATTACTCAATTATTTATGTTGGTGTATATATACTTTGGTAGCATGATTGGTGTAATTTGGTAATTTTGAGATCTCCACCCTTTTTTTTTTTTTTTTGAAAGAGCACCAAATTTTTTCAAATTTTCATTAATTTGGAAATATTTTGAGGTAGTTTGAAATTTGCTTTTTGCAAATTCTACCGAATTATAGAGCTTGAAAAAAAAATTGTTAATTATAAGAAACTAACTTCGTAAGAGCTTTCACAAGTTACATATTTCTAAACCATATATTTTTTTTGTGTGGTTGAAATTTTGATGATGTTGTCCCCTTTATACATTAATGGATATATTTGCCTTAACATGGAAAATAAGTAAGCAAAAGCAAAGCAAAGGATCTTTGCGTGTATATCAAATGGGCCTACTTTTGCTTACTTATATCTTTTCCGCTTTTCCTTTAATGGCCAGATTCTAAAAGGCATATGCGTTCCATTAAGGCTTTAATAGCATTTCCTCCCACTCCATTTTGGTTTTTCTTTTCACACACGCGTTTTTTATCTTTATTTATTTATTATAAGTAAGCCCGATTTAATCTGTATTACATGGAACAGTGTTTTTTGGACTCCAAACTACAATATTACATGGAACAATATTTTTTTGGACTCCAAACAAACAACAAATGGAACAATACTTTTTTGGACTCCAAACAACATGGTGGCTAGATTATTCTGCGCATACTAATTTATAAAATCACCAAATCAGTAGACATGCTATGCATCTATTTTCTTTTTCTTTGGTCTTCGCTTTACGAATATTAGCCCTGTTTATGAGCAAGCTTTGAGTTTTGTTTTTTCACTTTCAAATCAACGGCCTCATCTTCTTCCAGTTCTCTCACTGTTAAGCGTTGACAAACTAACAATCAAATATAGGGGGGAAATGGCCAAATTCTAACAGGCATATACAAATATAAACATGACACAAATCATTTTTAAACAGGAATAAACATATACAAATTAACCATTTTAATCAGGAATAAACAAATATAAACAATTTGAAACAAATAGACATAAACAAAGTTAAACAATTACTAACCAATGATAAACAAATTTTTTTTCTTCTGTTAATCTAATTAGGAAATTATAAAATTAATTTTAAAGACTTTTTAAAAAACAGTTTTAATTAAAAAAAGTTAGACAAACAATTATATTATTTACATTTTAAATAAAAAGTATTGAACTGAAAACGTTTTAAAATTGTCAAGGACCTTTTGGAAAGAACAAAATATTAGAAAATGCAAAATAATCGAACTTTTTACTCATAGAAATTCATCCACATCACCTTTCATACCATTAATTAAGTAGAATACATAAGCTAATAAAGATATTGTATCAGAGATGAGAGAAATTAAATTCCAGACAATGATTTAATTTATTTTAAATAACATTAGTAATTCAGAACAAGCATGTAGCATTAAAGGATACATCCAAGCAAACCATGAAAGGAGGAAAATCCTTTACGTCGGGTATTTGTAATTTTTTATTAACGTAATACTTTAATGATTGCTCCTACCAACATTAACCCAACCATGAAAACCATGAAAGGAGGAATAGGTGCACGACCACTTTCTTATCCCTTTTTTTTTTTTTTTTTGAAAAATAAGTAAGAAAGAAAATGAAAAATCGTCTCCCATAGTAGTGTTACTCACCAAGAAAAGGGATTGCATCTCTCAAAACAATCCAACCGTTCATATGAACATATTAAAGCAAAATATTGGAACCAATACCAGAAATAACAAGCATTTGACGAGGATTTTAATGAAATTTCAATATAAATTTAAAATTTTTGCAAGGTTATAAAGATGTTTAAAAGATCAATTAAGAATCGAAACAAATACTAGTACCATATTAAGATCTTGCAAGTAAAAAAGTTGTAAATCCAAAAGAGCAAAACCCCAATTTATCCAATTGAATTGGAACATTTACAACTGATCCATGAATATTATTGATATATATGTTCCATAAAAAATTATCACTATAAAAAATCACAACTAGCCTTGATTATGAGACATATAATTATCACTATAAAAAAAGCCAAAATTCTAACTATTGTAATTAATACTGACAAAATATTATTGATAGTCCATCATCATATATATTGATAAAAAAAACTACTATTTATTTATTGAATGGACAAATTAGTTGAAAAAATCATAACTATACTTAACACTATAAAAAAAAAAAGCCAAAATTATAACTATTGTAATTAATTCTAACACATATAATTATCACTATAAAAAAGCCAAAATTCTAACTATTGTAATTAATACTGACAAAATATTATTGATAGCCCATCATCATATATATTGATAAAAAAAAATACTATTTATTTATTGAATGGACAAATTAGTTGAAAAAATCATGACTATACTTAACAATAAAATGCTTGAAAAAATCCATATACGTCGAAGTTTTTTTGTAGCTGCTGGAAAACGTAAGAGTCCAGCCACTATTAATATAGGCGTTGAAAATGAAACGAAAAATATGATCTATGAATTTGATATATATATTCCATAAAAAAAATTTTAATTAATAATTAATTATTTATGATTCATCGGTTATATATATATATATATATATATATATATATATATATATATAAAAGAAAATAGAAATATATAATATATATATAAAAAAACAAAAATATAATTCAATTTTTATGAATAACATATAAGAAATAGTAAAAAACGATTTTTCAAAAAAAATAATAAATGTCTTTCACATCTAAATTTAATAATAAAAAACTTATTTTTTTTTAATGGCAGTTCCAAAGATGCACATTTTTAATATAAAAAAGCGGATTAAGAAAAGAAAGGAATATTGGATTAGTATTGAAAGCTCTTTCATTCCATTAGCAAAATCTGTTTGTACAGTTAATTCAAAAAAAAAAAAAAAATGCAACTAATTGAGAAAGTGGAAAGATTTGGTCATTCCCTCCATTTAATTGATTGGTTTTTTCCACACCGTTTCAACTAGACACCCCACTTTTTTTTTTCTTCCTTTCCTTTTATATTTTTTTTTAAAATTTATTTATACAAGAAGGCCCCATTTGAATTGGCTCCACCCCACAATCCCACCTAATGGAAAAACCTTCCCAAAGACTAATTTATAGTGCTGCCTTGCATTTCTTTTTTAGAGCTAAAATTTATCTTCCTGAAATCAATTAACATGGATAATCCAGAGGCAAATGCAGAAATTGGCAACCCTGCAATGGAGAATCCAGAAAGAATCAAATGCAAAAATTGGTGACTCTGTAAACTGCGATGCTCTAAAATTGATTTTAAAATTAAATATAAATAATTTATAATTTCATTTTTTCAAAAAAAATTCTGAAAAAAATAAAAAAAAAGTAAAAAAATTCGTCCACTTATATAATGAAGAGCTTATACAAGACTCACCCAAAAAAATATATGGGGGAAATGGCCAAGTCAAAATTATGGGGAGAGTATTTATTTTTTTTTACTCCAACCCTTTTTTAAAAAGAAACATGTTTGTTTTCAATCTATTTTATTTTCAACTTTTGGGTGAAGTGATTTTAAAACAAAAACTGATTTTTTGAAACTCCCTAAAGGGGTGTTTGTAATTTTTGTTTATGTTTTCTTTTCCCTTAATTTTTGTTTATGTTTTCAAAATATAGTATCTCCGCCTAAGATATATATAAATATCTAACTTTTTCATTTCAATTTACCCTTTTTATTGTTAATAATTATATCACATCTTTTATTTTAGTTTATAGAAAATAAAAAACTAAAAGCACAAAACTATTGCAAAGACGGCATTAGTTTTACTTATTTATTTTTTTTGGATTGTTTTTCCTCTATTCCTTCGTAGAATTTTGACAAACTAATTGAAAGAGGGATGTTTTTATGAAAAAGATAGAAATATTAGGAAATTTTAATTTATATTTTATTAAATTGTCTATCTAAATATTTTATATTTTAATTTATTGATAAATAAATATTATATTTGTTGTTATGACACGCAGTTGGCTCTCTAAATACAGTATCAAAAATAAGAGAACAAAAAGAACAAGAAAAAAGGGTTTGAGGGAAAAAAAGCAGAAAAAGAAAATGCCATTTTTTAAAAATATTTTATTTATATTTTTAGTTTATTTATAGAATATGTGAAAAAATAAATAATTTGTATTTAAATAAAATAAATATATATTTAAAAATAAGAGGATCCAAAAACATACTTGTTAAATCCTTGAGTAACTAAAAGTAATTATTCAAAAAATTAATTAGTATTTAATTGCTAATTAGATGCCACATCAAAGCACCAACGACAATGTCTATCCCTTTTTTTTTTTAAAAAAAAAATAATAAACTGTACAATTCTTTATTTTTATATTTATTTTTATACTTGATCACTTTTAATGAATTTGGTTTAAAAAAAAAAAAAGAAGACCACTTTTAATGAAATTACTAGCAATCGACTACATGGCACTGTCAACATATAAGTATTATTTTTCCCATCGTTTGTTATCTTTCCTCAACACGCACCTTTTAGATACGCTCGCCACTTTTTATTTATGGAGAGGAAAAGAAAAAGGGAATGTTAAATTTATTATATTATTTGTTGGATTATGTAGATTTAGAAGTTATTATTATTTTTTTTAATATTACGGGTAGCAGAAAAATTTATGGGTATTTATTTCGCTACTATCTCTAATTATAGGAATAATATTGTATAATAAAATTTAGTTTAGTGCTTTAACGGTTTTAAATAAATATAAATATTACGTTGTTAATTATTTTTATAATTTTACAATTTCAATTGTTATATATTGTATAGTTTAATTATTTAAACTATTATTACTCATGGAATTTTTTAAAATATCAATCATACAAAAAAATATAATTTATTTAATATTACATCAATTACGGATTAATTTTTTATTAATATTATTTAGAAATGAAGATTGTACATGTGCAATTCTATTAGATCATATATCGAATAAAAATGAGGAGAATTTATGTAATATAAAGTTGGGTGATGATTTGAATTTTCGATTTGAATTAAATCAAACTTCAATATATATATATATATATATATATATATATATATATATATATATTTCCAGTTTTTGCATTTGATTCTGGATTCTCCATTCCAGTGTTGCCAATTTCTGCATTTGCTTCTCGATTATCCATTGTTAATTGATTTCAAGAAGTTTGGTTTAAAAAAAATGGTGGAAAAAGAATTAAGGGTAGAAGGGATTAAATGGATTTTATAAAATTCACTCTCCACGGAACGTTATGAAAGTGTAGAGCTAGAAGACAAGGGGGATTTAAATTAAATCCTTGTTAAGTGGATGCGAAAGTGACATTCAGCCCTTGACGTCATTACTTTTCTAAATCCTTGTTTTTTATTTTATTATTAACAATTATTAATTTCTTCGAAATACTCAACAAATTTAAATCAAAAAATTAGAATTAGTCAAATTAATATATTAGTGAAAAAAAATATAAATAAATAAATAGGCTTCTTTTTCTTTGAAGCTCTGAAAAAGAGTGAAACTGACCCCTTTCATTGACCAAGCTGTCAGGTTGACAGAATGACAGATGGAACCCCCAAGCTAGGGCATCATTTAGTTATAAAGTCTTGTCTTTGGCAGAAGATAGAAAAGGATAATTTCCATACTCAATTTTTATGAATAATAAATAAAAAATTAAAGAATGATTTTTCAAACAAAAAAACCAATAAAAAATGGGCTCCAGCTACAGATCTACCCCTGCAAAAGTAGCGGATCGTGAATTCAAGAGAGAGATTTATTTTCAACCTCCAACATGGTGGCTAGATTTGCAAAACTTAGAAACCCCAAAGAAAAACCATCCCAAAGTGAAAACTGAAGTCACGTTCATTCTTCACTCTGTTCTCTAAGATTGTAAAAGTTCAGTTATTCCAATTCGAATCTCCAATCTAAGATTGTAAAAGTTCAGTTATTCCAATTCCAATCTCCAATCTAAGATTGTAAAAGTTCAGTTATTCCAATTCCTTTGAATTGGAATAACTAACTTTTACAATCTTAGTGAACATTGGAATAACTGAACTTTTACAATCTTAGTGAACAGTGAAGAATGAAATTTATATATATATTTAGGAACACGACCAAGGCGATAAACAACTTCAAAACCCCTTGTCCTGCAATGGAGAATCCAGAAGCAAATGTTCAAACTGGCAACTCTCCTGTGATCATCAGGTTAGGTTTTTTTTTTTTATATATATTAAATTGATTATTTTAGAATGCTTTGCAATTATTCTCTGTTTCTTTGGTCTTCTCTTTTCGAATCAACGCCCTGTTTATGAGTGAGTTTCGAGTTTTGTTCTTTCACTTTCAAATCAACGGCCTCATCTTCTTCCAGCTCCCTCACCGTTAAGCATCAACAGACTAACAGTCTTTCCATTTCAGCCTATCTTCACCTTCAATCTCGCTGTTATAATCTACCAGTCTCTTCTAGAGTTGCCTGGGATTTCTGTTGAAGTTCTGATGCTTATGTTCTGCTGCTTGTATATGTCTTATGCATTGATGATGATTGATGAATGTTTTATGCTTCTGTTATGTTTCCATGTTATGCTAAATTGGCACTTTTGTGAAAGTGACAATTTAGAAGTGAATCCAATAGAACTAACAGTTGGATATATATATTATAGTGCTTCATTGCAGCTCTTTTAGAACAAAAATATATCTTCTAAATTTCTTGAAATCAATTGATTCTTCTTTATGTTTGCATATTGATTCGGTTCTCTACATATTCTCATCTCTTCTTTCGTTCGAACACTTAACATATTCTCATCTTTAGGTTTCTTCTTTCGTTCGAAGAGAAGCCTCACGCTCAACTTTAGGACACCTTATCTCATCTTTAGGTTTCTTCTTTCGTTTGAAGAGAAGCCTAGTCTAAATTTATAAACACGACCAAGGCGCAGCCAAACCCCTTGTCCTTCATAAACAACTTCAAAACCCCTTGTCCTGGAATGGAGAATCCAGAAGCAAATGTTCAAACTGAGGACTTTCCTGTGATCATCAGGTTAGTTTTGTTTTCTTTTTTAAATTGATTGTTTTAGAATGCTATGCAATTATTCTCTGTTTCTTTCGTCTTCTCCCTGTTTATGAGTGAGCTTCTGAGTTTTGTTCTTTCACTTTCAAATCAACGGCCTCATCTTCTTCCAGCTCCCTCACCGTTAAGCATCAACAGACTAACAATCTTTCCATTTCAGTCTATCTTCACCTTCAATCTCGCTGCTATAATCTACCAGTCTCTTCTAGAGCAGCCTGGGATTTCTGTTGAAGCTCTGATGCTTATGTTCTGCTGCTTGCATATGTGTTATGCATTCACGATGATTGATGAATGTTTTATGCTTCTGTTCTGTTTTCATGTTAAGCTAAATTGGCACTTTTGTGAAAGTGCCAATTTAGAAGTGAACTTCTAAAAGTCAATCCAATAGAACTAACAGTTGGAAATATATATATATATATATATATATATATATCTTTATAGTGCTGCCTCGCAGTTCTTTTAGAACAAAAATTTATCTTCTAAACTTCTTGAAATCAATTAACATGCCTGGCGACTCTGCATTCATGTTAGCTTTGATGCTCATGTTCTGCTGCTTGTGTACGTGTTATGCATTGATGAATGTTTTATGCTCCTGTTCTGTTTCCATGTCATGCTCTGCTTTGTACTTATTTTAGTTCATAAAAATGCTGATGAAGTTTATATCTTCACGAGTTTGAAGCCCTTAGAGATGAGATGACATTTCAGAATTAATGTATTATATTTATTTAAATTAAATAAGTCTTCAAATATGCCACAATCAAATTAAATTACTTCTCATAGCTTGATAAAACAGTAGGGTAGTCCAATTTACTTAATTAGTGAAGTAATTAATTCTTAATTAAAAATAATAATTTAAATATATTTGTTATTAAAAAAATCTGAATCTGTAATTCTTTTTTAGAGTGGGGAGCAGCTTATTAAGAGATCACAAAAAGCCCTAACATTGTTTTCGGGATCAATGTTTGGACTGTTGCAAATCAAAGTTCAGAACCCGCATAGTTCTCCATTCAACACCCATCCATTTAGCATTTGGGTTTTTATTCTGGCCATCTCCATCTTCTCCGTCGCATTTGTCACCTACGGAGTTCGTGGCACAAGATACAATCATGTAATTGAGAAAATTAGTTTCCTTGCTGGATCTGCTGCTCCCGCCTCCTTAATTTCAATTTTACTTCCAAACCAAATCATCGGGATAATACCTTTTGTAATATGGTTATTTTTTGCTGTAAGCATTCTCAAAGAAGGATGGATTTACAAGAAAGCCCAAAGATTATATTCCAAAATATGTGATTTTGTCACTTCTAATTACGAGAAAGCCCAAAGAGTATACTCCAAAATATGTGGTTTTTTCACTTCTAACCCTGGCTCACCGGAAACGTCGTCCCAGCCGAATCAGCAAGAATGTTGATCATCCATTTCAGCCTATAATCTACCAGCCTCTTCTAGAGCTGCCTGGGATTTCTGTTAAAGCTTTGATGCTCATGTTCTGCTGTTTGTATATGTGTTATGCATTCATGATGATTGATGAATGTTTCATGCTTCTGTTCTGTTTCCATGTAGATTTGTTATTATTTTAGTTCATAAAAATGCTAGTGAAGTTTATTATTCTTGTTTTGTGTTTAAATTTTTTAGTACATCCATTTCTGTGCTTTGTAGTCTATATATTTTATTATAACTCTTATGATTTTACGGGCTGATTATATCTTCATGAGTTTGAATTACATTAATGCACATGCTGCCTTCTTAGAAGTCTTATATAATTACATTTTAATCAATGAAATTTTCCATGTTAATATATATAGTTTTTTTTTATTTTATTTTGATTTTTTTAATCAATGAAATTGATTTCAGACTCAGTATAGTCAATCTACCTTGCGAGTCGAAAAAAAAAATTCTTGTCTCGCAGTGTCGCTGCTAGACGGGGAGAAGCACCCTTTTCTTAATTAGTTAAGTAATTAATTCTTAATCAAAAATAATATTTTAAATATATTTGTTATTAAAAAAAAAATCTGAATTTGTAATACGTTTTTACAGTTGGATGGAGCTTATTATGAAATCACAAACAAGCCTAACATTGGTTGTGGGTCTGATTGGAACATTGCTTGGATTGATACAAATTAAATTTCAAAACCTAAATCGTTCTCCATTTAACTCCCATCCATTTAGCATTTGGGTTTTTATTCCGGCCATCTTCATCTACTCCGTTGCATCTGCAGCCTGCAGCGAACTTCGTGGAACAAAATATAATCATGTAATTGGACATATCATTTTCCTTATTGGATCTATTTCTCATGTCTCCTTAATTTTCATTTTACTTCCAAACTTAACCACCCAGATAATACTTTTTTTAATATAGTTGTTTTTTGCTATAAGCATTCTCAGAGGCAGATAGATTTACAACAAAGCCAAAATCGCATATTCCATAATATGTGATTTTTTTTACTTCTAACCCCCGCTTACCAGGAAACGTCATCCTAGCCGAGTTAGAAGAATGTTGATCATCTTGTCTTTGTGGTACAATTTTTGTTATGCAAGCCCATTTAGCTCAGAGGTTAAAGTATTAGAGTTGAACTGTTAACCATCGCATTTTTCGACTCCAATAGCTGGCTTTTTTCTATTTGTTTTTACACAATGGAGATTTTTTTTTTCAAGCGTGATCGATTATTATGTGATAGTAACTTCCAATTATGAATAAAAGTAGTTAAATCTCTGTATAAAAAAAATCATGAACAAGAAAAGGACCTTATATATATTATTTTTTATTAATTTTATTATATAAATATGCCATTGATATCTATATAATAAAGATATATACAATAAAGGCCAAATATTAATACAATCCATCCCTTTTTTTTTATTTTTTGTGTGCAATAGACTACTCTTAGTAGATTTTGCTTCATTTATCATATTTATACCTAAAAGATCGAATAAAAAGAGACATAGGCAAGCAAATCCATTATAAATTCTAAGGTATTGGAAATTCATGATTCGAAGGAAAGTAGACTACTCAAGAATTTCACATTTCATTTAAGTCGTAATTATGAGAATTAAATAAGTTGTGATAATTAAATAAATAATTCAGAAAATCTAATTGGAAAAGAAATGAATCAATGAAAGATTATTGCCTATACAAAATAAAATAAAATGAACTGACATTATTATTGATTAATACATCTTTTTATTATTACTGATCAATAAAAAATATTAAACTACAGAAGCTATAGCATTTTGCACCACATCCAATTCCATGTTGAATGTGCCTGACTTCTTCCTCAAACTTTTCTTTATAACCATGTTAACTCTAGAACTATTAACAAACACATTAGATGAACTATTACTATCATTTCCTCCTGAGAACAAATCATAGGAATCACTGCAGCTGATAGAACTCCATTTGGAAGAATAACTAGAGAATTCATTTGATCCGGTCACTTCATTTGCGAGGTGGATCCAGGAAAGCTTCATACTGTATGTTTCTTGACTGAATAAGTAAGGTTTGTTTGAGGCTCTTTCTGCACAATTCTGGGTTGATGTAACTCCTGCATATTCACCTAAACTTAAGAGCCAAAATTTTTCGGCTGATCAAAACATGCCAATACGCAAAATCTGCAGCATCCTTCAGATTCAAATGCCCAGATGGCACGCCTGTTACGAAACAATCACAATAGCCAAATAAGAACAATGAAAATAGTACAGTAGAAACAGAAAACACATAAGACTAAGTTTTATTTTCAGCCGTCACATTTCAAAAGATCAAGTTTACATTCAGAAACTACAGTCAAAAGCATTGCTTAGCTAATTCCTCAAACAAAGACAAATTGGATAGGTGAGAAAATAATGAATAAATAAAAAAGAATTAAGAATAATTTATTTCTTCTAAATATCCATTTTTATTACTCTTGCAGTATCAATTTGTATCTATAAATTCAATATTTAATCAAGATTATCAACTTAAACATTTCCAAGAACAATTGAACTATACCCGTAACAAGATTATAATACCTGCAAATGTAAATTAATCACTAATCCTCATTAACCCAT
>CATIWJ010275925.1:0-13085 GCA_949640765.1 Croton laevigatus | reverse complement strand
AATCTTTAAAACATTAATAAAATGAGTAACTAACATAAGTGTACAATGGCGAAACTTCACTAAAATATTTGTTGGGACCAATGGATTAAAATAGTTATGCATAAACTTTAAAATTTACAATTATATATGTTTTTTTCTAATTAACAATTACATGTAGTTCAAAGTATACATATTAATATGCAACGCACGTAGAAGAAAAACTAGTCTTATAAACATTCAGAACCTACGAGGGCAAGAGTTAAATCTCCGTCATATTTGTGCGAGTATCGTGCTGTAGTATAACTGTTCAGATCTTACTAGAGCTAAGCCAGGCTATCGTAGTATCATGTTATGGCATAAATGTTCAGATCTTGTGAGAGTTGAGTTTCCCGCTTGTGCAAGGAACAAAGTTGACCAGAGTGTAGGACGAAACACCTAATTTTAGGACGTCGGACAGTTGTTTTGCATGTTTGGATGGTTACTTATATTTTATAGAGCCAACTCTATACTTTTACTTATTCGCCATTCAGGAGGGATGGGGATGGGTATGGGTATGGGATGGGATGGGATGGGATGGGGTGGGGTGGGGGCATGATACATTTCCATCCCCATCTTACATATATAATTTGTTCCCTATTCCCATCTCCATCTTATTTACGAGGATAATTTTTTTTCCATCTATTTCCGTGGAGATCCCCATTTTCATCGGGTTCTCAAGTCCCCTTTTCAAATTTTAAAAATTTTTAATGTAGACTGAAATAGTTGTTGTGGATAATTTATGACGGGTTGGGTATTTATAGTGGCTTAGCGCGCAGTGATTCCATAGTAATAAGTATGGCTTGGTCACTGTAGGGAGGTATGAGTTATGACTACGCGGGTGACTTTTGGTGATGCCACATGTATAGTTAGTAGTCTGCTAGTAATGGTGTCAGGGATAGGTCGAGATCGAGGTTGAGCTCGCTAGAGGGTGAGCTTGAGGAATGTCTGCCAGTTTTAGTTGGGTGATGAGCTCACTTTGGAGGTCGTTATGAGCGACCTCCCTATTGATCATTGGTGATCGGTGTCTTGACTATGGGTTTAGTCGTGTGTCTGGTTGTGGGTCCACTTCTTAAAAGGGTAGAGAGTCTTACAATTAATATTAATTTTAATTAATTATTGGATAACAAAATATAAAAATATTACTTTTAATTTATATACTATAAACTAATGAAGAAAATTTAATTTTTAAATTATTCACTATATCAATTATTATAATATTATTTTAATTCATTCACTATTATAATATATTAAAATATTATATATTAGCGGATCTCCACGAAATTGGAGATGGGGATCTCTATAGGATCAGGGATGCGGTTCTCAATGAGACAGGGAATATAAGATCTATCCCCACCCTATTTCGCTAATGGAGAAAAATCATGTCTCCTCCCCTGCCTCTGCCCCATGGGAGAAAATAATAGAAATTCCCCTCCTTATTTGGGTCGGATTCCAATGGAGAATGGAGAATCCCCATCCCATGCCCATCCCTTAGGTAATGCAATTTGACTTTCTTATGTGCATATAATAATTAGTGTAATAAAAGAAATACTGTCAACAAAATCAATAGATATCTATAGAAGATGTTTTGGATAGAATTATTCATTTCAGCAATGGTTAACTGTAGACATAAATTATATGTTAAACTTTTACAGAATACTAGACGAACCTTGTATTCAAATACGCTAAACACTACTTTGAAAACTAAACTAATGTTCGAAGAGTGTCAAATGCCCCCAAAGCAATAGTACAATTGCACACCAACAGGAAACTAACTAGGCAAAGACCTGAATTCATCTACCCATCTAATTGCCAAAACAAAGACAACAACAACAACAACAACAACAACAACAAAGCCTTAGTCCCTAGTTAGTTGGGGTCGGCACGTCTTGGAAACAACACATAATCGAATTTAGCTTTGCTAGCATTCCAAGTATGGTTGTAAACAAGTGAAGCCGCTCATAAGCTATTCAAGGACTCAGCTTAGACAAAGCTCGTTAAGAAAAAGATGTTGTTTTGACTTGTCAAGATCAAACAGCTTTGTAGTGGTTTGTTCTTAAAGATAGTTAAATTTAGAAGTTGAGCCTAATCACTATATTTTCTTTAACATAGACTAAATTTCCTTTTTAATTAATAGTGTCTCTACCATTAACAAACAACTTAAATGTTTGATTAATCTGTAACATCCCAAATCGCCTTATGAATAAGATAAGCTGAGATGTCACAGAACCGCTAACTTCTGTTAAACATAATTAAATAATATATAATAACACGACTTTATTATTACAACTAATATAAATAATCCATTACAAAGCTAATTGTCATAATTTACATAATAACTACTTAGTATTATGTCAAGACTACTATCTATATTTATATATACGTCAAACTACAATAAACAAAAGTTCGCTCCAAAAAATATGTCCTTTGGGAACTGACCGGGTAGCTGCTGTTCCTCCGAATCATTTAAATACGGACCTGCGAGTTACAGAAATAACTCGCTGAGCAACTCCATGCTCAGTGGGTACAAATATGTAATTCATTATTATTTAAAACCAGTTGACAAATTCATTTCGAGAATTCATTTCAATAATAAACTTATTAAACACTGAACATTTAACAAAATACGATTGACAAATCAAATTCCATTTCATTTCAATCAATAAATACCTTTACTCTACTGGCTTTATTGGATTCCAAGGGTAAGACCAAGGGTTGTTCATGTCGGCCGTATTTCTCATATACGCCGATTTTCAACCTTATTTCACTGATACACCCATATTTCATTTTACGAGTCATAACCTGTAGTTATGCCCATTTGTTCTCAATTCAGTTCAATTTCACATTTCATGATATCACCTGTACATGAATTTTTGCCCATATGTCGACATATACTTACCACTAGGGTCCATAACCAAGTAGAGTATAAAATACAATTCCATTTATCATATTGTCATTCTCAATTCAAATATCACTTAAAAATTCATACATAAATTCAAGATCTGAGAATCACTTTTGCCGCACCTGTGGCATCGCGTCTGCAATCACCGCGTCAGTATTTAATAAGAATATAACAAACATTTATATACGACTCGAACACACATTCGAGTTCCTAACAAAATATTTATTCAATCAGTGAAAATATTAAATGCTTAAAATAAATTTAAGTTCAAATACTAAATAGTACCGAACCTGTTATTTGTCCGCAAAATACTCCTGCGCGAATATTCTTTTAATTTCCTCGCACCTCGATGTTTTCGGATCCTAAAAATAATATTTAAAAATTTAATAAATCTAATAATTAAACTTTTGGATCCTAAAAATAATATTTAAGTGTTTTTAATAATTTATATAATTTTATTTGAGTCCCTAAATATTTAAAATTCAATAATAATCCATTTACTATTCTGTTGGACAAAATTGCATTGAAAAATTAAGTTTAGGGGCTGTTTTGTAATAAATAAGACTTAATTGAAAAGCCAAACTAAGTTCTAGGCCTAATTGCAAAACATGGAGGGACCTATTTGTAAAATTCCTAAGTTTTTGGACCTATTTGAAACGGAAGGACCTAAATGAAAAGATAAATAAACTTCAGGAGTCGAAAGGGAACACGAAAGGCTTACTTGCACGCGGCCAGAAACCTCAGGGACCAAAATGAAATTTGGATAAAACGCCGCTGTGTTGATACAAACGCAACCTCAGCCTGCATTTTGGAGCTTTTTCAATCTTCAGCTTCTGCGTCGCTTCACCGTCGGCCCACGAAGCCCGTTTACGTTTCCGGCAACGAACGGCGACAAGGCACCACCAGCGGACTCCTCTCGACGGCGCTGACTTGTTGGTGCCCTTTTCACGGTCGGAGGTTGACTGGAGGCGAAGATATGGCGGCTGGAAGTTTCTGTTGACCTTTTTGAGCTCCGGTTTGACCGAGCTCAAACGACCGGCTCTGACGTCTGGTCGGTGAGTTTCTCACCAGAAAACTACTCAACTCAACTCAAAGAACAACTCTACAATCTCGGTTTTTGCATTAAACATAGAAAATTCAATCTCAAATTTCAAATTTTTCCTTTGTTTTCGGGTTCAAATTTCAGCTTCCATTTTCTTTTGTTCTTTCTTTTTTTTTCTTTTTTTTCCCCCTTCTCTCTTGTCCGATTCACTCTTCTTTCTCATTGGTTGGGGTGACATTGTCACCTCCACTAATTTATGTCACCTCATTAAATTTGCAACCTCTCTTATCATATATATATATATATATATATATATATATATATATATATATATATATATATATATATATATATATATATATATTATCATTATTATTATTGTTATTATTATTAAAAATAAATTTACAACTAACTCTACAATACCACTAATCTAGATTTACGAGTGTTACATAATCGATTTCAAGGTACAGGAATGATGTAATGTAAATATGCATAGTTATTTAGGATATTTAGATATTATTTAATTTGATTTTTTATTTAAGTTTGTGTGTTTTATATGTTTTTAGACTTGAATTGTGCATGGAAAGGACTTGGAATCATTGACCAGAGTTGTGCCGCTTCGTCAAGAAGTGCCGACACGTTATGCCAATTCCAAGAGTTGCAACTTTCCAGCTTTGAAGAGTTTTTGTATTCTGGCCATAACTCTCTTCACAGATATCCAAATGAGGTGATTCAAGTTGCGTTGGAAAGATAACAGAATGATCTACAACTTTCATGAAGAAACTTTCTAGAGATAAGGTCATTTTGATGGACAAAAATACCCATGAAGTTGCTGCATCTACACAGAGTTGTGACTCTTCATGTTAAATGGTGCCTTTCCAATTATAACTGAATTTAGTTCATCTTTAACCTCCTCAAAAAGCCTATATATACATTGAATTAGCCAGCAACGAGATAGAACTTCATTGACAGAAACTGAAAGTGCTGTTTATGAAGAAAAAGGCAGGAAGCAAGAAGAAAAGATCATTTATATCCAAGCAAGTGCTAGAGGACTTGTAAAAGAGTTTTATCTCTTCACTTTCTTCTCTATATACTTTTTCTATTGCTGCAATTGACTTTCTTTTACTGTTCTTTAAATATGTATCTAGGCTAAGTCTTTGTAAGAGAATTGCAATGAGGAATTAATTAAGAACTACATTTCTGTTTTATATTATGATTTAATTTCAATTAGTGCTCATTTGTGTTATGTATGTTTGATCACCATATATAACTTGTTAATCAAATTATTCACAACGAGAGTTGGGATATTTTGGTGGAAAGTGATTGAAGTTACTTAAGTATTGAAAATCTCTTGGAGACAAGGATTTCGTCTTAAGGGAGAAGTAATTAGTGTAATGTGCTTTATGATTTTCTTCTATCTCTGCAATGACATGAGAGTGTTTGTAGACTCTAGAAGAAAATACTCTTATTTGACAACGAGAGTTGCTCTTAAGAATCTTAGACTAATATCCAATCAACATGTTTTCTTATTATTAATTTTACAAGTTCTTAATTGATTTTGTGATTCTCTTGTATTTACATTATTATAACTTGTCCTTATATTTCAGAAACTAATTAGTATTTAGGCTTTCTTTATTCATTTAATCATTATTATAACTTTGGTTTTGTCTATCCATCTTAGTATCTATCTGGTTAATATAAGATTTACACAATTCCTAGTGTTTGACACCCTTCTTGCTCTATGCTAAGTCCTAGAGACTAGGGTATGTAATTTGACCCGCTTCAGAAATGTTGTTTAATTTTGCATATAATTGGTTAATAATTTATCTACGGAACACTAATTCTCTTTATTTCACTTTTCAGGTCATAAGTTGGTAATTATGTAAAAGGAATAAGTGCTGGACAGAAATAAAAAAAAAAAGACAGGGGTTAGAATGGAAGATTTGTAAAATACGTGGGTTTATTTCGAGAATGGAGGAAGCTGAAGGTTTGTCTTGGACTTTTCTTGCATTAAAACGCAGAGATTGTTGCGTTTTGTTAAAAGAGATTAAAAAGAAAAAGGGAAAGCAGCTGGTGGGGTGGCACATGATTGGGATTTGTGAAAGAAATGGGCTCCATTTTGAATTAAAGAAGAGACAAGTGAAACGTGTCATTTTGGGAAAAAAAAAAGGAAATTGAAATGGGCTGTACAACCCATTACTTTTGAAATGGAATATTGCATTTGTTTTAGAGGAGGAACAGTTGGGGGAAAAAGCGGGTTTGGAAAAGCTGAGGGAGCGGCTGGAACGCGACGCACGCTGGGCTTGCTTGAACTGCCGGTTCTGTGATCTGAGAAGACGCTAAACAGTGGGGGCGGCGGTTCGGTCTTGGATGGGGCTGGATGCGTTGAGAATGCAGGTTTGAAATTGCAGCAGCGTGGAAAGAAGGCTGGACTGCTTTGTGGGCATAAATTCTGGTGTAGCATTTTATTTTGTTTTATTTCTTTCCTATCTCTTTTGATTTTCATAATTTGGATTGATTAATTGTGTTGGGTTTGAATTTGATTTAATGTTTTGGTTAAGATTGAGTTTTAATTGTTATATTATTGTTATTGTTTTGAGATTGATTTAGAAAAATATGTTGCGAATTGTTTTCTGTTCGGAATTGTTGGAGTATTAAAATGTTGAATATGAACTAAATTTTTCATTGTCTAGGGTGTAGCATGAAGTAATTTATGATATGATTATTGAGCTTTAAATCCCATTTGATTATTTTTATTTTCTTAAGTGGTTTGATTAATTGCTTATGAATGAATGACTAGTTGTCGTTTGTTCAACGTAGAATAACGAAAGTTGATTTCATTACCCGATTTCGTCTATTTAAGACTTAAAGTGAATTAGAAATATAAGCTTTAAGGTGGAATCTGATTTTGATGAATGGAATTTTATGAATACGAAAGTAATTAGAATTTTTTTTATCGTCGAATTTTTTGGAGACCGAGTTCTTTAAAATAATTGATTTGGTAAATTTATTTTCATAAAGGATTAATTTATGGATTGCGACCCCTAGACAGTTTTCCCATTGCGTCTTATTTTTCTTTTATCTTCGTTAGCTGTTTTCATTTCTTTCCACTTCTAATCTCTGAATCTAAATCATTTTTCTTTTATCGCAATTTTCTTTAATGTTAGTTAAATCGTCAATCACTGTTTTATTTTCTTTCTTGCTTTTTATTTGCTCTTTTGGAAAATAAATAATTAGTTTAGCCTTCCTTGTGAATACGACCTTGGTTGCTACCGATAGACTACAATATCCTCGTATACTTGCGGGTCGCTTTTGTATAGTATAATTTTGAGCGAACATCTTTATGTTACCTACAAGTTTAGAATACGCTAAACTTACTAAGCATTACGCTTAGTGGGTACTTTACACTTATTTAACATTAATTAATATTCTAATTTCATATATATATATCACACATAACAAATAATTGCAGCATATATCATAGCAGCATAAGATTCAAAAGCACATATGTATAGCATATTTATTTAAATATAATTAAACAAGCATAAAGTACCAAACCTATTATCCAATTGGTGTTCCTCGTTCCTTGATCGCCGCATGCGTTATTTGACTCGCTTGATTACATTGCCATCTATTTTATCAAATAATTACAATTCCAATTAATTTTTATTTTATACTTAACAATGAACTTTCTTAATACTCTTATTACACTAATTTATTCTAAATTTACTAATTTACCTTATGCTTCCCTAACATTAATTCTTAACCCATTATGTATAATTTCTCTCTTGGTTATTACCACTTAAATTTTTCTTCCATTCTTTATTGTCTAATTCATAATTATTGTTAATTTCTTACATATATTATCAAACATTATTTACTAAAATATCTAATGTCTTCCTAATTTTGTTAATATTTCAATTAAATGACTACCTAATGCAAATAATTAATCTATACCATATTATGGTATATTTATCCAAATTGATTACTCTCATAATTAATTAACACCCCAAACTAATTATTTTCCAAAATAAATTCAATTTATAAATTAAAACTAATTTGAAAGGCTTGAATGAAATGCTAAAATGAGTTTGGGGCTTATCTGTAATTATTTGGGGCCTTTTTGCACACGAAATATAACTTCTAGGGTCAATTCATAATTTTCTTAAAGTTTAAGGCCAGACACGTATTTTCCTCCTTAAAAATGCAAGTTTTTGGTGCGTTTTGGCTTAAACGGCGCCGTTCCCTCCTCCTTCCTTACCAAGCTGTCTGCAACTCGAGTTCTGACTCGATCCACCACTGTTCCTGTAACATCCTAAATTCCCAAATATTAGAAGTAATAAAATTTTATATTACAAAAGTTTAAAATATAATAAATATGGGTGACTGTATAATTGAAATTTCGTAAATTTTATTAGGATATTTATTCTGTGTAAATTTCTAAAACAATTAGGGATATTTTAGTCAATTTGCTTCACGTAAATTGTTAGAATAGTTGGAGATAATTTGGTCTTTTCCAATAATAGATATTTTTAATTAAATAACGAATAAAAAAAAAAATAATAGCATTGAAGAAATAATGGAAACCGGACAAAGAAATTGGTAGACAAAAATTAGAAGGAGGAACTTAAAGTAAGGCCAGGCAAAAATCTGAATAATTGAGATTTGTTGTCTATAATAAAAGGTAGAAAAGATAGAGAAAGAAGCCAGAAGACATACTCTGCTATTGTTGCTCGAAATACAGGAGAATGGAAAAAAAAAATTTAATAGCCAATTTATTTTCTGTTCATCATCCTTAGAAACCAAGGCCGGAAATCATATCTAGGGGAGTTTGGTGAATGTGTTAAAGTCGAGAAACGTTGCAAACAGTGGCTAAAAACTTGATTTTCAGCCGGGTTAGAATTAAGACCCGAATACCCGTTAGAAAACCCGAAATCTTCAAGCTTTGATTCTTAAAAATCTGGCCACTGTCCGTCCGATCTGAGGCTACGAAACAATCGGTGGTGACAAGAGGAAGAGACTGATACTTCATTTGCTTGAAATGGTCCCCGAAAAATGGAGAACAGTCGGCAGAAAAATCGGTGAACAGTGGCTGGCGAGAGGTTGAAGACGATGGTTCAGTTCGTGAACTAGGTTGGTTGGGGTGAGTTGATCCGAGGTCTAGTTTGGTCAGTGAACAAAACGCAGCCAGTGCCTACGTTTTGGCAAAATTTTGCCTTAAACTCTGCTACCTTGGACATTTACCAAACAATCCCTCCACTTATTGCCAAGTTATGCCTTGACTTTTGGTCAATCACAGTCAGACCCCTCATTGTCAAGTTTTTCTTTCAATTATGCCCTTCTGCCATATTTTATTTTAGGTAATTGACCCTAAAACCTTATTTAACTTTTCAATTTCACCCAACAGCCTAATAAATTAATTAAATTAATTTTATTTTGATAATTTAATATTTTAAAGACTTAAATAAATTATGAAAACATTATATTTGACTATAAAATGTGGTAGAATTATTTAATAGGTTTAATTTGATATAAAAAATATTAGAGACTAAATTATTTAGAATTAATTTATTAAATGGATTTAATACAAAAATTTAATTTTATACTTAGTTAATAAAATTATATTTGAATAATAAATAGATGTTAATTTGTAAATAATATCTTTAAATAAAGAGTCTCTATTAACTGGACTTTTAATTAAGGGAAAAAAATAATTAATGATAAAAAAAATTTAATATTTGGACAATTAGATTAAAGAATAATTAAAAGAGACTCAATTAAATATTTATTTAACATAATTAGACTATTTGATGGACAATTTATGAAAAATACCTTATAACTTTGATTAATAGACAATGTTATGACAAAGGACAGTCTGAAAAAAATTAAGAAGTAGGAACCGTAACGCAAGGAGACCAAGGTTTGATACTTTAACTGTGAAAAGCTCTAAATTTTATTTTTATGCATGATTTTTTTAAATATTTGTATTATTTAATTAAAGTTATTATTTATAGTTAAATTTTACAATTTATGATTTATTTTGATATTTACGATTTATTTATTTTTAAGATGAATATTAATTAAAATTTAAAATTAAGATATTTACTAAATAGTTGGAACTATATATGTGGTTACAACAAAATTAATAATAACAATTAAGTATTCATTGTTATTTGAAAATAAATATAAGTATATATATATAAGAATTTTAAATAAATAATTGAGATTTTTACTTAATAGACAAAACTACCTATGTGGTTTGACAAAAATAATACATTGAGAAATTATATAAATATGAGAAATTGAATTTAAACCAAGTAAAAGTTATTTTCAAAATTTTAATAAAAGTGATTTTTATTTTAAAAATAAGTATTTTAAAAAGATATAAATTATTAAGAATTGGTATTATAAAAGTAAATATAAGTATATATGTATATAAATTGAGTTTTTAAACAAGTATTTACAAACTATTACTTAAATATTTTTATGTATTATTAAAAGTAATATTTTAATTAAGATCAAATAGTTTAAAACATATCTAAGTTTACTTTGAGGAAAATCAAATTACCTAAATAACTTAGAAAATAATTTTATGAATAAGATTTGAAAATAAAGAAAGATTTATCTTGTAAAAGTATTTTCTTTAAAAATAAACTATGATTATTAAAATAATAATTTTGAAATAATTATGGTGATAAAAAAATGATTTCTAAATAAACATTTCATATGAACATGTTAATGAAAATATGGTTTCGGAATAAATATAAATGTTAAATATAATGATTTTGGAATAATTAATTATGTTGAATTTAATGATGAATAAAAGAAAAGCAAGTGTGATTTGGAAAATCAGAAATTATGAGAAAAATGTTTTAAGCTCTACAAAGATTTAGTTGAACTGAGCTAATGCATGGTTGATTGATCATTCCTGGTGATTTAGTTATGGCTATTGATTTGTTACGGCGATGGCCATTGAAATTGATTTACGGTGACAACCGTTATTCATGCCTTCAGGTGTTTATAAGCCTTCGGGTGATTTATTGAGTTAACGTAGGTTTGTCTAAATATCTGGTAGAGCTGATCAAGCAAGTCAAGTAAGATTTTAAATAACGTAATTTTATTTATTTTAAAGAGCAATTTTTATTTGATGAATATTTTATATTTAAATTATGTTTTTAATTTATGCATGTGCATTTAAATTATTTATGATTTTCATTAGTTAAAGCATTCACTGAGCATAATCGCTCAGCAAGTTTGGTTAATTCTGAACTTGTAGGTCTCCGAAAAACAGTGAAGAAAACAGGAACTGTCAAATAGCATCGGGGCCTGATGAACTTAGATTGGCATATACTGTAAAGTTAAAGTCAGCACAAGCAAAGCTGAAATAGAAGAAAAAAAATTTACCCATATTTTGCGATAAATATAATCTGTATATCATGTAATATGTAATGTGGCACAACTTGATTCAGCTAGAAATAGTCGGATTAAAGGGTGTTATATTTCGTGGTATCAGAGCATTGATTTAGTCGTTCTTGGGCGGTTAAACCTAGGGAAAAACAGTGCAAGTTAAACTTTAAAAAAATATTACACAATTGAATTAGGAGACAGTATATGCCAAATAGGAAAACAATATATGCCACTTAAGAACACAAACACATAAAATATAAGCTAAGTAATAATTAAGAAATAAAGAATAAGACAAATAATAAGAAACTTTAGTAATAAATATAAGGAATAAAATATAAAGTGCATACAAACACTGTGCAAATAAGTTTTGTTTAGGAGACTGTGTTTTAAATGGGATAGGTTGTGACCTTTTCAGCCTTACCTGAGAATTTATTTGGAATGGTAATTCTACCTAAGAAGACTATTTGGTGGTCTTTCCTGGGAATTACCGAATCAGTTAAATTCACTTTGATAAAAACTTTAAATAAAAGTTAAATAAAATACATAAACATGAAAGTTATAATTTGATTTGTGTCCCGCAAATCAAATTATTTCAAATAAAATAACGTAAAAAAATAATAATAAAATAATAAAATTAAATAAGATACGATAAATAATAAAATAAATACCGAATAATAATGTTAAATTAATTAAAAGAGGGAATAAAATTTTTTTGCATAAAAAAAGGGGTTAAGAATAACTTATAATATACAAAAATTAAGAACAAAGTGAAAATAAATAAAATAGTATAAACACTGAAACTAGGAAAATATATAAAATAAATAAGTTAAACAGTCTTATGTTGGAATCTGCAGTAATCAACATGAGACCAAACAATAATTCTCTGGGGCGATATAGGTGGATGCACCTATGTTTTGATCTCAAGAATTTAATTAAAATATTAAATATAAAAATTTTAAACTAAGTAAAAATACAATGTTTATATAGTAAAATGAAAATAAAATTCTGTTGTGTAGAAAGATATTTAACTATATATTCTGGCTAGATATAACTGTTAATTAAATTTCTGACATAACGACAGATAAACAAGTGAACTATAACGACAAAATTATCATTTAATTTGTGCCAACAAATCAAATAGCAAAATAATAAGACACTGATGTACAGAGAAAGGTAATCAATAATGATACAACTGAAAACAACTAATTCTAAAGGGAATAATTAAAGTAAATATCTTAAGTTAATCAATGAAAAAAGGGACCATAAAAACCGCATTATTTGAAAAATTTAATCTATGATTAATGAACAAAATGACAAAAGGAAAACTATCAACCACAAAATCTCACATAAAGTAATGAGAAAATTCCAACAGACATGAAATTATATAAAGTGAAAGTCATAAATTACAAATCCGGTCGATGAATAAGTGACATATAAATACTTCGAAAAAGAAAATAAGTCAAAGTGATAAGAAATAAAGTTTGGATAAATGACGTCAGATGATAACAACCTTGTTGTGATCGTCTAAAAGCCTTCCTCTATCCTTGTAGAAGACAACCTCGAGATCGATCCTTCAAAGCCTTTACCCTTTTCGAATAAAAAATTTAGTTTGCAATTCTCGCTTGTCGTGTTTAAGCCTTCTATTATCTATGCAATAGACAACCTAAACATCAATAATCAAATCAGCCTCTGTTGCTAACTTGATTGCTAGGACGCCTC